>JASSUY010031654.1:16732-47064 GCA_032466535.1 Forpus xanthops | reverse complement strand
TGAAAATCCAAAACACAGTGCTACACCAGCTACTGCTTAAAGAAAAATGACTGCTGCTGCTAAACCCATGACAGTACACTTACTAGATAAATACATCTTTTGGTTTCAGAACACCACTGAGTCCTAGGATATGCTTGTGAAAGTTTGCATGTAAAGTGATTTTTATTTAGTATTTACTTTGACACTTGCTGACCTAAATAGCGTGCATGGAATGCATGTTTTTATGTTCTGTGCAGACTCTGTATTACAACACTCTGTGTATAATTAATGCTATGTAGTAAGCTCTATCTAGTTGAAAGTGTTATCACAATACATCTGTGGTGGATACAGGAATACTGATAATTGTTGTAGGCACTCTTATAAAGTGGTAGCATCTAGGATTTTGGTGGCTGCCTGAAACTAGGTGATCAGCGTGGGTGATAGTATGGTACTGTGACTTGCTTTGGGCACATGCCCACCATGATTCCCAGCATGTGGTACCATTTGTATTAGTGCGTCTTTGTTGTTCAGGTATTGTGTTCAGTCAGTGTGGGAAAACCTAAGTGGTACTATAGACTCTCAGAGTAGAGAAGCTGTTTTTTTCTAGAATATGTGAGCATGTTATGGAGATAGCAAAAAATCTGGAGGTTTCTGGTGTTATGTTTTAAGAGCTAAACTCGGACTGCAGTGATACTTAACAGGCTTGGGCTGGCATCCTAGATGGCAACAGAATGACTATAATATTAGTAAGATGAATACATCTGGGAATTGCCTTTGTTGAAAAGTTAATTCCCAGATATAGACTGGAGAATTAATACTATTAATACTGGTACAGCTCAGATATTCCTGGCTGCGAAGCCCATGAGATCTAATGAAACAGCTGCTGAAGCAGTAAGAGGTATTGCTGGTTTTGAATTGTTTTTGGCAAGCAGTGAGAGTGCAGTCTGAGTTAGTCCTGGAAAATAAACTTGTACTGCAGCTGTGGATCGCAAGTGGATTCAGTTTAAATTAAATTTAAAAATTAATGAAAACAAGCCTGTCAGTGAAAAATCTTAATTTCAAAAGAACAGGGGTTAATACATTTTAGTGTTAGAGCAGAATGTAGTTGCTCAACTGTCAAGACTTTGTCAACTGGGCTCTTTATTTTTGCTATGTAAAGACCTTACCATGTAGTCCTTCTGCCAGGTTTGGCCACAGGATTTAAGAATGATTAGAGGGAAGTTAGAGGTAGAAGTAGGGAGAGGACTAAATTTTCTTTCAGGTACTATTTTGGCTAACAAATCTTTGTGGCAGGTGAAACTTTTTGCCTTTTAGGACTTTTCCTCCCACTCCCTCCTTCTCTAACAACCCAGAGTTTGTCTCTAAGTCAGAGATTGTGGTGGGGGGCTATGGTAGGCCCCCACCACAAGAGACCTTCAAAATACCTGTTCTCAGCTATACGGTATATTTATCCAGAATCTGTTGGAGTTTCTGGTTGTGCAGTTCCTTCAGAAGCTTGTGGTGTTGGCCTGCAGCCACCCCAGTCTTTTGAAATTGCACTCCAGCATATACACTTTAGTTGGCTGGCATATAGCTTCTATTATTTGCGTTTTGTATTGGAGTATTATTAGTATAAAAGCATAAAATAGTATTGTAGTTTCTTTCCTGTTGATGTTCCCGTAAATAAGAATTTCTTTTCAGTGACTTAAGACTTAGTATTGTGTGTTTGTTTTCTTAAGATACCTGTCTTGCCTTATCAAAGATTTAGAACTTCATGAAGGCATGTATTTGGTTTTCTTCAGTTTGCAAAGGCTTCTTAGTAGGTTAAGAATTTTTAAACCATATATCAAGTGAACCACTAATTTGACCATCTGTCATGTAGTTTCACATAACCTGTGTTACAAAATGTTGTTAACATATTTAAATTCCAGTTTATGCAACTGTAGTTTGTATGTGGATCTGTATAAAGGTCTTGGACTCAGTTTAACCTGCACAAGGTCTTCTGAGTTTGCTTGCAACCCTCCTTAATGCATGACAGAATGTTGTCAGGGTGTAGGCTGGAATGGTGGAGTCTCTGGTCTGATGGGACTGCAGAGGAGCCCATTCAAGAAGAGGTCAGCCCAGGCAGCAGGACAGTGTTCTGTGACCACACAGTGAAGCACCAACCAGATGTTTGAAAAGCACAGCTGTTGGAGTTTGGTACTCATGTGACAAGCAGGCCAAATGCAGTATTGAGAGTCTTGATTTGTCAGCCTGCCTTGCTAGGTGGTTGCAGTAAGCCAGAAATCAAACAAATACTGCTGAGAATTACATGTGGAGTGTTTCACTGGATACATTATGTGGGATACTCAGTTTCTGTGTTAGTGTGAAGATGGAAAAAAAAGCCACAAACATTGTTTAGGATTCAACTGCCAGCATCAATTCTGACAATAATTGGATATAACTGTTGGATTAGAATTCATGGTGCCCTCAGGGCCAAGGAAGCTAGCCCTGAAAAGATTGCTGATGACACTGGCAAAACACGCAGATGTGAAATAAAGTTTGAGGCAGCTTGTTGATGTATGCTGAAAGTTAGAGCAGAACCTTGAAGCAGGTTGTTGAGTTTGGCATTTCCAGGAACTAGGTAGGATAAGCCTTGGGACAAGGGTTTTGTAAATGAACATCTATGAAACATGTAAATGAGTTAGGCATTACTTGGGGCCACTGCAGCAGCAGCTTTAACTTCTAAAGCAGGAGTTTCATTCCAGAGTGTGACATCAGTCAGGCGACAATCGAGTGGTGAGTCAAGTTGAAAGCACTTTGACCCTGATAAGAAACAACCTTCTCTGTGATTAATATACAGCCTGCTATTAGGCTTGGTGAGTGGGTCAGATATTCAAGTAACTAGCACGCATAGATGAGTGGTGTAGGACTATAATGGATTGCCTGATAAATATTTTGTCTTTTTAAAAAGGTTGCAGCTTTTGATTTGCATCTGTTCATGTGTTGTCCCTTGTGAAGAACTTGATGTACAACTGGGTTAAGCCATTTATGAGTACTGCATGCATTAGGGAGGAAATTTTTACAAGGGTGTATAGTGACGAGGGTAGATTTAGATTAGATATTAGGAGAAATTCTTTACTGTGAGGGTGGTGAGACACTGGACCAGGTAGCCCAGAGAAGCTGTGGCTGCCCCATCCCTGGCAGTGTTCAAGGCCTGGTTGAACAGCGCTTGGAACTACCTGCTTTAGTAGAAGGTGACCTTGTGCATGGCAGGGGGGTTGGAACTAGATGATCTTTAAGGTCCCTTCCAACCCAAACCATTCTGTGATTTTATTCTGTGTTATTGGAAGCCTATTTAAGTTGAAAGTCTTAACAGTAATAGTTAATTTTAAACCTTTTTTAATTTGCTGCCTCCAGTATTTTTTAGTTACTTTTATTGCTTTACCAAAGCATGGATCACTGTTCTGAATATTTTCTACTTGGCATAGCATTGCCACCAATGCTTAGTCCTTCAGATAGGGCACAAGTCATGTTGGATTGGGGCAGCGAGATGTGAGATGGTATGCAGTGATTCTTACTTAGGGTGACACAAACTGCAAGGTAGAGTAGTGTGAAATCCCTATTACAGTAAGGATTTTGTCTCACAATTGTCTAGGATGTTGTTGTTAATAGGATTACAAGTAGGGGAGGGGGGATGCAAGAGAATAAGCAAGAAGACTCTGTCCTGTCTCAGAAGGTGTTCAGGTTAGCAGAATGAGTGCCATTTCATGTTGTCAGACCCCTCCTAATAATGCTGCCAAAAAGACAATTTCAGGAAAGATCAGGTCGAGACATCTAGTAGGAATGGGACCTGCTTGGTTTTCAGCTGAGTACAAAGATAAGGAATTGATAGTTGATGGTTGATTCTGTACTGTTTCATCAGGACTGGCTTAATATATATTTGGCAAATTTACTGTGTCCTGGTATGGGGAGTGAAAATACCCAAAAATCTCCTGATGTCTTATACACTTACATAAAATAAGTTGACAGATACTAAGGGAGTTTGTGGTAGAAGTTACGTTTTCACTGGGGCACCATAGGGATCTAAATCTAAAAGTCTAGATGTTTTTTTGCTGGGTTTTGTTGTGGCTTTATTTATTTATTTATTATTATTATTATTTTATTATTCTCCCTTTTTCTGAGAAGCAGATTTAAAAGTTACCAGAAATGTTCCTCAGACCCTACTTGCTAGTTTGTGACATACTGGAAGGCCATTCAGCGCTGTTGTTGGTAGTTAATTCCATATGCCACAAGCTGTACATAGTGGAGACTGCCTTTTATTAGTATTTTCTCCCAAATATCTGAAAACAAGTCTGAAAGTAACTTGGCTGAATAAAGCTTGGTTTGTTATCTAAGTAAGTACTTTTAATGGACAAAAATATTACTCATCTTCATAGAACTTACTTTCTCACAGACTGGAGCGGAACAAAACTTACTGAAGTTGTCAGAGGAACAAGATGTGTAATATGTGAATTAGCTTTTCAAAAGGATGCAGTCTTTTGATTTCCAACTCAAAGGATCCTTAAAGAGTTTTCAGAAAGCATTGAAATCACTTGCCCAACAAAAAATAGCTAACTTTCACATGTGTCTGGTTTCTCAGGTGTTTTCCCATTTTTAGTACTTTGCATAAACCACAGTTCTAGCTGTTCATCAAGTGTATGTGTGGTGTCGGTTTTGAGGAATGTTCTGTTGCTGTTAGGTTTGTTTCAGAGGGGTTTTTGTGGGGTTTTTGGGATTTGGTTGGGGTGTGTTGTTGTTTGTTTGTCTGGTGTGATCCAAGCTGGATGGCAGGGGTGGCTGTAAATTAATTGGTGTTGTAATGAGAAGCTTAGGAGACCGAGGCCTGTAGTGTTGATACATACTGCCTGTGACCTTGCTAAAGTAAGGAAGCATTCTGAATTCCTAAACCCCTTTTTCCGTGATCAAAGCATACATTTCTAGTCTATAGCTACAGATCTAAGTTGTTTTGAAGCATGAGATTAGCCTATTGTAAGTGATTATAATTTGAGCTTTTGCACAACTGTTTTTCAGTAAAAAGCTCCATTTATTACTAAATTTCTTGTATCTTTAGCAGTAGTCCTGTCTTTACAGTAACTGTTCTGCTGTTTGCATAGTAGCTGTATGCCAGACTGGTAAGATTAGAATTTAAGACTAGTAAAGCTCATTTACAAGCTAATTTACAAAGCTCCTTCTCTGCATTAAAATTCCAGGTCATACCTTCCCTCTGCAGGAAAGAAAAGGAGGGTTTGGAGGATTGAGGTCTCTACAGCTGTCTGTAAACAGTTCGTACTTACAACGCATAAAGGAATCGTACTACAGCAGTCTATTATGGTCTGCTTGTTATGACTGAAATTCAGTACTATAAGGCTGTTAAATGTCATGGATTCAGAAACAGTAAAACATCTTTCCCTTCAAACTACCGATGCCTTTAAGGGAATAGTGTATGTGTTAGAAGTGGGGAAAGTATTTCTATTTGTCATGTGGGTTCTGTTTTTGTTTGTTTGTTTTCTTTTGTTTGTCTTTCTGGTGGGTTTTTTTTTTAGCTTTTATAACTGATGCTGTGGGATTGTTGAGGCTGTGTCTTGTTCATGTGTTTTTTCTCTTCAGTAAATTTAATTAGTTTGCTGTGAGATAGGCGAGAGGGAGTGTTCATTGAAGAGGTGGAATTTTGGTAAATTGAGTAACAACAAAAAAACCTAAGAATTTAAGAAACTGAAGTTGGTACTTCCTTTGGCATAGGGAAAAATTAGATCATCATTTAAGGTTGATACGAATCCTGGTTTCCTATGGAATCTTCAACAAGACATTTGTAAGAACTTTGTGAGGTTTGTCAATACTGAAAAAAAATTACTGCTTTCAGTTTGCAGTAGTCTTTTATTTCATACATAAAAATTTTCTGCTCCCTAAAATTTCATACTCAAACCACATGGGAAGCAATGTAATTGTTTGAGTTTGGAGAGGGAAGAAAAGTAGATTTTGAAATGTCAGGGGGTTTATGTTTGGCAGAACTCTTCTAACACATTTTAATAAAGTAGGTATTAACAGAGGAGCACAATATTCACTATTGTTCAGCTCTGCCTGGACCTGGCTTTAATAAAAAGCGTAAGGTTCAGTATTTGTATTTTGAAGTACAGAACAACATGGATTATTTTATGATATATAAGGGTTTGTGTTTATTTTTGATGCTTAAATAGCTATTTGTTTTTGGTAAAATGGACAAGTACAAAAAAAAAGATGGTAATAGATTTACAAATGGTATTTTGAATAGTAGATATGTTTCTGCATAGGGATTTTTACTTATTCAATATTCTTATGAAATCTTATATTCAGTAATGAAAGTGGTTTATGCTAAGCTTAAGCTTTGACTGAGACCAGCAAAAATATGAGGAAATAAGATCTAGCAACAACATTCCTAAGTCCCTTTAGACAAGCTACAGCATGTAGCATCTGCCAGTGTAGAAATGGTACATGCACATCATCTTCTTGCTGTCCTCAGCTGTGTGCACCTGCTGTTTGTCCTGCATCAGCTCCAGTATTCATCTGACCCCTATGCAGTTTGAAAAAACGGCGGAAAGCTGACGTAGAGTCCTCTTAATTTGTGAAATGAACTCTTCAAGGGACTGGGTGATCAGATGGAGAGGTCAAGTTGTCTGAGCTATTCCTGTAGGTCTGGATCATAAACACACTTTTATGTAGATTCTGTCCAAATTGGTTGGACTTACTCATAGATTTGATTACTCCAATTCGTGACTCTGTGGATGTCTTATCTTTTCTTCAGCATGTTTTTTCCTCAGTTTCAAGAGCTTTTGGTGGTCTCATAGGAGCACAAAGCAAAGCATGTGTTTGTGCATGTGTAGGAAAGATCAAGTCTAGATTTTTAAGTTTCCTTTTCACTTGGAAGTTTCATGAAATCTTTTCAACATTGGTTTTCTCAGTTACAGTACAAACTCATTCAAACGATGATGATATTGATGATCACAGATTCAGTGATTTACTGAACTGTTTGAAAGACAACAAACAAATGCTGGTGGCTGATAGAAGACCGGGCATTTTGCAGTAAGCAAAACTCAAAAGCCCTTTTAATTGTTACTGTGGGTCATTTTGGTCCAGGGTAAACTGGAAATACTGTGATCCTACATACTATTTTACTTGCAAATAGTTCACGACTGAGTGTTTTCTGAAGATTTTAGAAGCTGCTATTGAGTTTATCTTAAAATCCTAATCAGTAATGAATACAGGTGGGAACTTAGCCTGGCACAGTACATAAGCCACTGGTATTGTTTTTTCAGTTTGTAGTCACTACATTAATTTTCATGTTCAGAATGGTGAGAATAGAGAAGAGATGCTGCTCAGTATGTAGGTGTACATAGTTCAAAACAATGAGCCTTAGGAAACTGTCACCAGAAGAATAAATTACTTTCTAGATTGTTTTAAACCATGGGGTTTTAGCTTTCACAATTGTTGATGAGTATTTTATTCCAGTAAACCATGGTTTTGTAGCTGTGTTAGAGTATCTTCAAAGCTATTTTGAGAAACCAGTATGGATACACTTTGGAATGGAGTCATGGGACACAAAAGATTGCATGGTACATAATTCATCAGGCATTCCTTTTTGAAAGTACGCTTGAATGTTTGGTTATGCTACTATAGCTTCATGCTTTTTAAAATCGTTTTATCGGTTATATTCCACAGTGTGTGTATTCCTCTCTTCACCACTACTTTTGAATTGCTTAATCCCATACCATATTTAATATTTATCTCCTATGCAGAGCTTGAGCATGGCTCTGAATTGAGCTCTGACATGCTCTCTAGTGAGCACACACGTATATGTATTAAGAAAAACACCCACTTGTATTTGTTTTGTAAGTTATCCTACAGTTTTTAAGAAGTTCTCAAGTAAATGATAATAAGGAAAATGGAAATTATCGCATGTATTCTTTCTCTCTGTGTGTGAGTGCCATATTCAGTGATGTTCATTTGCGGAATACTTAACAATTCGTTGATACTGGAAGGAAATGTGATGTTTCTGTTTAAAAACTAAAGCTTGAATAGCTGAAAGCGGATAATAAAGCTGAAGACAGCCATGGTATTGCTTCTCTGATAAAATACAAGAAGGAAATAAAATAACAAAACAGTTATGTAAATACTCAGGCCAGACTCCCTAAATGACCGCTTTAATCAAAACAAAAAAAAATCTTTTAGAAGGAAGGTGCACTGTTTTATTTCCGACCTTGGAGTAATGTCTTCGCTCATGTGCTGGGAACTGCCTTTTGACATATAGGTCCTACAGATTGTATTTGGTTCTAATTTTAGATATAAGATACAAGGTAAAGGAAATAAGTGGGATGAAAGGGTAAAGAAAGTGTAGTGGAAGAGAGAAAGTAGGATTTGGATTTAAAAATGTGGGTGGGGAGTGTTGAGCTGTGAGTTTTGAAAAGGTAAAACAGTTTTATAGGTTTTTACTTTTCTACAGATTTTAAATTGGAAACTAATTTGTATAAACAAGGACTATGAGTTTAAAGATAAAAGCCAATCATATTTAAATGTAATTTCTAGTCTGTTAAAAACCCTAAAAGCAAACAATAATGCAAGGAAGATTTTTACTGACTTCTTAACTCACTCAAGAGTCTATTTAAAAGGGGGGAATTGTGTCACTGGTTCACATGCAAGTAACATATATGGTACTTTGAACACTATTTAGACATGAGCCATAGTTGCGTGTGATACAGTATGCTGTGATATGCCTTATTAATATTGTGGAGTTTTAATGCTAAATTAATTGAGATAATTTACTAAGCTGTTTACTTTTAGTATATATCACTTCTGTACTTGCAGTCCATTCTGTGTGCAGTATATCAGCTTTTTGGTTTTTTTTTTCTTAAGAGGTTCAGAGTAGTCATTAGCTGCAGCCATGTCTCAGAACTTCTGATCCTGAATTGCTGTCCTCAGTATCCCTGACTTCTCTTCCTTGTGTGTAGTTGCTAGGATTTGGTATACTGTTTCTGTTTGGGTAAGGCAAAAAGAAAGAAGTATTGTTCTCAACTCGACCTCAGTATGTGTTTTGGTAAGCTGAACTGAGTAATTTTTATGATGCTTCCACCTATGGAATTATCTTGGGTAGCAAAAGATGATTTGGGAAAAATGGACTTAGTCACAAGATGACTCAACAGATTGCAATTTAGCTAGTGATTGTTGTTGAAAAATGTGAAGAAATTTAATATCTAAATCTATTAATTCCACATACCTGTATTTCCTGTATCACATAGTTGTCAGTCTGACCCACGTTCTAAGTTTTATGTCACTCTCAGGACTGTTACCAGTAAATCTTCATGTTTGTATGGTTTTTATTTTCCCTTTGGCTGTTCAGATCTTGAGGGATGAAGGATTCAGTTGTACAATATATATTCAAAAGGGTTTTTTTGTATTCATTTTTTTTTTTATTCCAGTTATCTAGAAAAGTATGAAAAAGTCCATCATTTTGGGGAGGAGGATGATGAGGTACAACCAGGCAATCCAAAGCCACAGCTTCCTATCGGTGCAATTCCAACTTCCTATAACTACCAGCAACACAGTGTGTCAGGTAAATTTTTGAGGAAAAAAGTGATATTTTTTCCATATATATATGTGTGTGTATGTATGTATTTTGACGGGCTACAGAGATAGTATGTAGCTAAATTTATAACATTATTGAAACCATTAAATCTGTAGGTCACTCAGGTTCATATTCATATAATACACTCAATGACCTTTTCCTCTGGAGCCACAGCAAAATAAATATGAAAATCCATAAGGTATTTCTCTTCTTTACAAATGTTTCTTTCTAATTATCAGGGCTGTGTAGGTACTTATCTAGGAAAAATATACCTTGAAAATTTACAGGTTGTTTTTCTGTCACATCAGTCATTTCTCTGCAGAGCCCAGTACCTGAATTGAGCATGTGATTACTTAAGCTTTAAAATCTGAAGAGAAAGGCATATGTGTTAGGTGCCAGAATCCAAACCATAGTAATTTAGAGACCAAAGTATCAGTCTTGAACCAATGAACAAATCAGAAGCAGGACTCTGTGCAGTGGATATGTAACTTGTTGAGTAGGAGGTGACTCCAAACTGTATTATAGTTATAGTTCTAATTAAAGTTTGCGTCTTCAGAGCTTTTCTTTGGGAGAACATACAGCAGTATTGCATTCTGGAGACGATGAAGGAATTAATACCCAACTAGAAAGGCACACAGATAAGTGGAATGTGTTCACCATTTTGGCCAGACTAATGGAAAAAACAGTAAATTGAATACTGTAAACCCTTGTTAAAACCCACAGTAGCTTATTAATAAACCTTTAAAAGTTACTTCTAATTCATAAATAATATTGCTTAATGTATCCTCTGGAAATTAATTTAGCTGTGAAAACCTTTTACTTTTTTTTTTTTTTATTTAGATTACCTTCGACAAAGCTATGGGCTGTCTATGGACTTAAACTCACCAAATGACTATAATAAATTGGTGCTTTCACTTTTATCTGGACTACCAAATGAAGTGGACTTTGCAATTAATGTGTGTACTCTTCTTTCAAATGAAAGCAAGCATGTTATGCAGCTGGAAAAAGACCCTAAGATCATCACTTTACTGCTTGCAAATGCTGGGGTGTTTGATGACAGTAAGTATATAATAACATTTTTGCATCGGAGAGTCAATACTTGTAGCATTTCACAGCTGTTAATAATTAAAATGTTTATAATTTATTGCACTGTATTACAGTTAAATCTAGTTTTTCTTTTAGCCTTGTCCACAGCTTTTATCAGTACAAATACTTTTTACGTTAGATAATTTCATACAGTGATGTTGAACAGTTTTTCAGTGATAAGAGTTGAATTGTTCAAGATGCCCAAATTTACAGCATTGGATTTCCATCTGCCTGTAGTGTATTACTACTTTCTTCTGAATTTATAGGGCCATGCTTAGTTTTCAGAATTCTCATAGCAGTCACAAATTTAAAAATTAAAAAGGGCAGTCTGAAAACAAGAACCCACAGCGCCTTTTACCCTGATATACTCACTAGACATTCAGCTGAGTGAAATTCAGACTGAAAAACTCAAGGGATACAAATTTAAATCTGAGTTTCAGAATTACAGAAGTTTCAAAAAGAGCCTATTCCATAAAAATGCTTCAGTATGTAAAAGAAATTCTTCTGACTTGTTCAGTGTGACCTCCATGCCAGATCGTTCCTTGTTAATTGCTTGTTTGTCTCTCTGTCAGGAGAGTGGAAAAGAAATAAGTTAACCATCCTAAAATCATAACAGCCGTAGCTCCTGTCTCTTGCTAGTGAGGAGAAACTGTTTACTGGCCTTGTGTACTGTTTTTTTTTTTTTTTTTAATTTAACCCCCCAAAAACCTGAATTTCAGAAATTGCCACAATAAGAAATCACTTAAAATGAGCTTTTGTCTGCTTGTACAGATGATCATATCTGTTTAAGTATAAAGCTACTTTGCATGTGTAAGCACAAACATAGTATAGTATGCCAGAAACCGTTTTAAAATTCTGGGGAGGAATCAATGTTAGAGATTGTATACTGTTTGGTGGGGATTTTTAAACCAGCATTTTTACATAATGGTTTGTAGCTTGTCCCTTCTCCCAGTATCACATTAACATTCTCTAGCCTCTTTTTCATGTGTTTGTTTTGTACCCATGCCCTTCAGATATGGTTAGATCTTGGCCCTTTAGTGTCTACATCTATCCCAGTAGCAAGAATTTTCAAAGAAAGACAATTGAAAGAAAGCTAAAGTAAAAAACTTAGTACTGCACGTTAGTGATTCCAGGTAGACGGTGTTGTCTCAAGTTCTTAACTTGGACTCTGAGCACAGGCTTCTTCCATAGCTGATCTGTATTAGTATTTCTTACACTGAAAACCATTTGAGGTAAAGCCAGCAGTAATAACGAGCAGCTAATGGGCTTGCTCTTTTCATGCTCTGAGAAAACGCCTTTTTTATTTTATCTTGCCCAATTACATCTCCTGGATAAATCCAGGGAATGTCCCAGTGGTATTAGGAAGACTAATTGGTACAAACTGGGGAAAGACAGGCAGTGTGTGTGTTTACTTATTTTTGCAGCATGAAGCTTCAATTTGAACTGCTTACATGCTTTTTGTATACTATAAACAAATGAAAGTAAATCTGTCAGGTTTGGGGATTAAATCTGTTAATCAGATCGTGCGAAAATACTTTCGTGGTAATTTTGGGTGTAAATAAATGATAGCTGATTAACTGCATTTAATGTGAGGTTTAGGTTTGGCTTATCTATAACTAAGGTTATATCGTTAGTATTTTTAATGTGTTTCTAGGTAATGAGAAAAATACGTCTACAGTTGTTGGGTTTTTTTTTCCTCCTTCAAGTTTGAGATGATAGTTTTATTGCAAGTGATAGTGCAGCCCCAGGTATTTGGTGGTATATAGTATCGGAATTTGGAGTAATGGATAAGCCTCTGCTTGGATTCTGTGAGTTCCAAGCTGATGCAGTCTTGGGGTTGAGACTTGTAGCATTTTGCTCAGAACAATAAAATATTATAAACTAGAATGTTTTGAGTGTAACTTAAACATGTCATTAGTTCATTACAGAATGTTTGCAAGACAGGTTTTTCTTTCATTGACTCAATCTTTGAGTCAGATTCACTGAGTCTTTACTGCTTTCAAGGAGCAATGATTAGAAAGTTTGTAGTAGAACAAACTTTCTGCTACACCCAAGAACATCCACTATGTTTCCCAGTTAAATATTGATGTTCAACCCAGAGCTGTCAAAATCTTACTGCTAATGTTGCTTTTTTTAGAGAACATTAATGGGAATTTGTTTAATAACTGTTGTTTTCAGTGTACACAGTACACATAGAAAACAGTTGTTGATGTGAGGTTGAAAATTGAGCACTCATTTCCTGGAAAAGAGCTATGAAAAGGTTTTCCATGTGTGTTTTAAAGGGTTAACAATAATCCATTCTTTATGGGCAACTTATTTTCAATTTAAACTGTCAAAGTGACATAGGAATTAATAAAATTGTTATAAAATTTTCATTTGGTTTATGCAGGATTTTCCTTTATGAAGAGGAAACACTGGAAGAGTCTGTAATGTTGCTGAATCTTAGTTTATGCATTAGTAAAAAGTAAAACAAATGCTGATTATTTTACTGAATTCTGCTTTTTTTTATGCTTAAAGCTTTAGGATCATTTTCTGCTGTTTTTGGAGAAGAATGGAAGGAGAAAACTGATAGAGATTTTGTTAAGGTAATTTAAAAATTATTAAAATAATTTTGAACATATGGTGGCCAGCAAATTATTTAAAAAGAAAACTATAAGATTCACCAACATCTCCTTAGAATAGCTCTCAAAATTTATTCCTTTGATTTTAAGCATAATAGGGGACTAAATCACAATTGTCGTAAAATATTTGTATAAGCAGGAATAAATGTATTAAGAAAAAATAGGTGTAGGTGAATGAATAAAAAGGTTCTATGCTTCTTTTTATACGAAAGCTAATATGTGTGAGGAAAAGGAGAACTGGCCAACACACTTAACAAGAGAAAATAATGCCGGTTTGCTGTCCTGACCAGTGAAGAAACATTCTGGATTATGAAAGTTAGGTCCATTACATATGAAGCATAGGACAAATATGAGGAAGTTAGCAGTGTTGAAAGTTTATTTCAGTTCAGCAATTTTTGCACAAGGTTTTTTTATCTTTCCACTAGAGGGCATGATCTATTCTACAAGTAATGAAATGAGGTAAAAATATAACTAAAGTTTCTTTGTATAAATGCTTCTTCTTTATTGTAGGTGAGCACTTTGAAGTGATTGAGAGCATGCAGTTTATTATAGCTGAAGGAGGTTTGACGTTTCAGCGTATGTTCTGATACGCAATTTTCTTGAATTACAGATGATGATTTATGTGATGAAAATAGGAGAAAGAGTAAAATATATTTTGGTCTGTTGCACTTTTTATGAAGTAAAAATGTGAAGGGATAAGCTGCCGAGCTGCTTACTAACTCATAGCCAGGTTTTCGCTCAATTTCTTAATTGTTTCATGTACTGAAACATCTTTCCGGTATTATACAGATATATTTGCTATGAGTTTCTTCCATTTGTCTTTTATTTCTGTATACTCAATTTTGGGAAAGGTTGGACCACAGTAGTGTTAGCTAAATGATAATTGTTGCTGAAATACCAGTGAAATAGATTGCCTAACCAAAACTTTCTAGATGAAGCTAAAATCAAAAAAGGTAAGGTCACGTATTTGTTAGTATATGAACTTAAGAATGAGATTCATATGTGCTGAAGTGTAAAAAATAATGCTTTGTAATCTTTGTTTTCTTTTTCTTTTGAAAATATGTCCAGAAGTACTGTATGTTGTGTTTTGTTTTGTTGTTTTGGGGTTGTTTTTTTTTTCAAAGCACTTAGCACTGCTGTGTTGACTTCACCCTCAACTGTCACATACTGTTCTGATCTAGAGCAGCAACAAATGCCATGTCTAGATCTGTAAACATTTAAGATTACACAGAATTCTAATTTATTTTATGTTCAGTAATTATATAAACTTAAGTAATTGCGATAGATAAGAACAGATGGTTCTGATAGATGTTTTTGAGGAAGTGTTAAGTAGAACCACTGTAACTGCAATAAGGTTTGCTAATAAGAAACTTGGATGCTCTCCAAGATCTATTTTTAAACATTATAACATGTATAGCACCACTCTATAGCGAAATACTGCTGAAAGCACATCAGAAACTAACACCAGATCTAAAAATATCTCTAATGCCAAGAATCCAGATTTTTCAGAGCATCTTACTTCAAGCATTTGTTTGACCCTACTACTGGAAGTAATTTATTTTGTATTGCATCTGTGGCAAAACAAATCAGGGGAAGCATTGTGGGAGCTTCATGATATAGGAGAGAGAATTTGGTTGGCAGGGTAGAGATTTTGCATTGTTTGGGTTTTAAATTTGCTTTTACAACTTTAAGACCAATGGAATGAATACTGAGTGTGTCTCTCACTACTCACATTATCTTTTAAAAAAATCCTTCTTTATTTGTTTGGGTCCTTTTCCATTTTGCTGCCAGTTGTTTATGTCCTGACTTTTATAAGGTTAGCTGTCCAGTTTGTTTCGCCCCTCTAATGGCAGCAGTTCAGAAATTTGTATAAAGCTGAACATGGGAGAGGAAAAATGCAGAATTATGGATAGAGTATAGCGATGGCATGAACGCACAAATGTTAGACAATCATAGAAAGGAGGGTGGGGAGAGCAGTTTCTTAAACATATAAATTCTAAACTAATAGGAATTGAATTGAGAGAAATTGCGTTGAATGTAAATGTTACACTTACGCCATAGTGGATTTTTTACATAATGGAATTCTGGGGTTGAGGAGGTGGGTGAGAAATCTTAGGAATCTTGAAGCTATTCTGAAAATAATTCTTGGAGTTAAATTCAGACTTCATAGAAAAATCATAACCTTGGATTCTTAGCAATTGAATGTCAGTTTCAGAGTTGGTATGTCAGATTTATGCAAGAAAAAATAAAATTAAAATATGAACTCCTAGTCTTTCTTAGCTGAAAATGGCTTTTCAAATGCAGTGAAACGAATATGAGTGACATAGGAGACATGTTTAGAATATTTGACATTTTGTCTATATAGCTACTCTTACTTTTCCCAAGCTGTTCCTCATGCTATTGAAGTATATAAACATAACTTGGAACTTTGGATTTAACAGAGCCATTTAGTTACTGTATTTCAGTGTCTTTAGTACATTGGGGGTAATTTTAGAATTATGTACTTATACTCAAAAGTTCTGTGGAAGTTTTTAATCTTTGCTTAAAATAAGCTTGATGTAATTTTTAGTCTCTTAATAATATTAGTATTTTTAATTAGTTTTCAAGAAAGGAAAATGGCCACATGTTGGGTTGCTTTTTTTTCTTGTTGTTTTCCCTTTCGTTCTAATCTATGTTTGCATAGTAGCAACAGTACAGCAGCACTGTTAGTATTTCTCCCACCCTTAAACATCTACACAAGAACTGTGGGTTGATTGGTATTCAGTCTCGAGTTGTGTATTGATTTATCATAAATAGTCAATTGTTTCATCGCCAATACTTCAGTTTTCTGTTCTGCTGTTCTCCAGTTTTGACTTAAAATTATTCTACTTTGCATCTGCAGTATCATGATTTTTTCAGAACAGTCTGTAGTTTGGTAATGTCACATTCATAAGCAAAGGAGCTTGCCTATTTACTTGTGTCCTTAAGCATCACTACTGTGCCCGTGGAAGGTGAAGATGAAAACTAACATGTTTCTTTATTCTAATTTTTTACATAATCAATTACTTTATTTGACGTTTCCCCACCCCACCCTCAATACTTACTTCATTATAAAGAAGAGTTTGGATAATTTGTGATTTAGGCTGTCCTGTCTGGAATGCTACGTATATTCTCTTTATACAAACTTCCTCTGAACTGAATCAAATGTCTTTACTAGTCAGTGAATCCGTTCCATTAATTGGCAGAATTTGAATGTAATTTTAATTGAACCTACTGTTAGCCCTTATAGCTATGTTAATTTATTGGTTTTCTCTCCACTTGAATTTTCCTGGTGCTGTCAATAAGCTTAAATCTCTAGTTAGTTGGAATGACTGCTTGTACTTACTTCAGGATTGAAAAAACTGGCATTTATCTAGTTACCTTATGTCTTGTTTTGTTTGGACATCCCCATTCCCAAGCTCTGATGGCCGTCCTGCTCAGATGTTTTCTCATCTATTCTGGAAGCATTTTTAACTGCTTAATTTTGCATAGAATTTTCTTGTATTCACCTGTGAGTAAAGTTTGTCTTTCAGGTTGGACTTGTTTATATAGCATGATTCTCATCAGATACTTAGCTGTTTTTCCAGATATTTCTTTTATTTCTATAGCAGGTGCCCACTGATGCGTATACTGATGTAGTATATGAATAATTGCATTATATTTCTTCCTGCACTATTCATGTCTGTTTGCTTCAGTTTAACCATTTGGATTTCACGTTCTTGGACTTTGAGGCCCCCGCTAACTCTAGAGTTCCAAAATTCATGTTGTTGATGTTTTTGTACTTTCTTTATTGCTTTACATAATGCTTTTTTTGATGAAAGTTCTTATTTTGTTGTCCAACTCTTTCTTTGTAAACGTTTAATAATAATTTTCTTTACTGTGCATTTATTCTTTGAATCTTTTTCAGATAGTGTGTAGAGAGAGATCATTATGCATTTAAATAGCTGAAATGCTTTTCAAACGTCACCTTTCTTGTCTCTCACAGACTTCTGTTAAGCTGACTTGACTTCAGTTGCTTTTACATTTTTCTTAGACATAGGCATGATCCTTGCTATATGATATGATTTGTGGATTCAAATGTCTGGTTTTTTTTTTTATTTAATCTTATTTCCAGTGAATTCTGTCTAATCCTGTGCATCTTTTTCCAAAAGAACTTAACTACTGGCAGTAATCAGATTTTGCATGTGAATCAAGTTCTTTACCTTTGCCCATTATCTCTTAGCATCTGAAAATTGAGTAGTCAGGCATTGTTTGTTTGCTTCTGAGTTTTGCACTTTACATTCCTTTACCAGTGTGTTAACATGATCTAAATATGTATATCTAGGAATAACTGTTGCTAAGAGCTTTATTTTCTTAAGCTTTCTTGTGGTTTCTGTTGACATGTAGTATCAGATTGCATCTATCCATAGTTCATAGTAGGAAATAAAAAACTGCTTGGGGTGCTAGGTGAGGGTTTTTTTTTGCCTCTGTGATTTAATTAAGGTTTTCAGAGGAATGTCTAGAAAGCTTCACTTAAACTCATCTTTTTCCACTTTAACCTTTCCTTTGGGCAAACAAAAGTTTTGTCATGTTTCACCTCCTGGGAATCCCTTGTAACACATAGGTCACAAACATTATATAGAGGTTATTTAATTCTGTTTTCCACCTTGCAGTTCTCTGCCTAACCCCATCTTTTTCAGGGATCTGCCCTGCTTAGGAAGGAAACAAATGTTGAGTGTGCTGAGAGCAATCAACCAGAATGCTTAAAGGCAAAAAGAAGGTGATTCAGACCCATTACTTCCTTGCAAAGAAAAAGAATAGTCTGCAGACTCATTCAGAGCTTAAGACATTGGAATATCTTTATTCAGAAGTACAAGATGGAGATTACTGTAGGTAATCCTAGTGCTTTGGAAGCGCTGGATGGGTTTTTTGATCATTTACTGGCAGAACACATGATTCCAGTGTGAAGATTTGCCTGAGGCATGGAGATGTCTGTATTTCACCAGAATCACAGAAGATAACTTTCAGAGGAAGGTGTGATTCTTTTTCTATTGGTAGTTTTTCCCCTACTATGTTGTAAGGGGTTTACAATTAATAAGTGTCATCATTCCAGTTAAGTACAATCAGTACAGCTTACCTTCCTGAAAGTCTTATCAAGGACTTTTTTCTCTAGTGAAAAAGTTTTTTAAGTGTCCTGGAATCTGCTTTGGGTTTCTTAAAGTCCTCTGTTTGAGTGAAAGATGCAGAATTCAGGTTCACTGTTGACTCTGCATTATTGTTTATATATGGGTCAGCAGAAATCTGTTTGTTACACTGCCTCTCAAAAACACTGCATTTTTAAAATAGTTGAACAAGGCAATTTTTTGCCTGATAATTTGATTGAGACTTTATTGTCATTGGCCAGGCTGGCTGCACTTTCTAAATTCCTTGCATGACTGTATATGCAGGGCACAAGAATATTGCTTCAAGCTGTTTGTTGTTCCTAGAAAACAACAGTAACTTTTCTGAGGAAGATAGTCAGCTCTTCAGTGTAATGGTGCCTGCTGTAAGATACCTTGTTGGAATCAAATGAAAACCTGTTGTACATGGTAAATAATTAGAGGCATGTTTTTCTTTCCTTACCTAAGAACTCAGCTATCCATGGTAAATCTTTAAGGGGTTTTAGAACTCAGTGGAGTGATATACGTGTGTGTGGGCTTCCATCTATACCTTGACTCTTTTTAACATGCTTGTCAATAGCCAAAGGCCTGGGAAATCCTGACCTCTGTATAAGCAGCCCATCTCTAAAATAGATACATTAAATGGCACACGTATAATAGCTTGTCTTAGCTACTTGGATTTCTTATTGATAAGCTGTTTTAAGTTACTGGCTTGTTGCATGGAGAATGTAGGATATTTCTGAGTTCTTTGGTGATAGTATCTTTTGGATAATATTTCTGAATTCTTTGGTGATATCACTGGAGCTTTTGCAGAATGAGAACTTAAAATCTGCAAAGTGCTCATAAGAAACCTGGTTTGGCATTTCATCTTTGCTGAAACACCCATGACAGATGCTGACTTTGGGAAGTCAAGCTACAGTTTTGAGCAAGCAACAGGCTCTGGAGCGCTTCTCATGTGGAACAGTGTTCTTGGTGGTCATTATGCCCTGCAGTGCTTCTGTATGTAGAAATAAACGCTTGAGGAGAAAAAAAACCACTGTTTTTTGTCATTTTCATATTTAAGTTGCACTGGCTGCATATTCTTATCCTGTCCTGCAGGTTCTCTTCCTTAGAGCTTTAGGAGACTTAACAGATCTCTAGGACTCAGAGAAGCTGAGGCTGTAGGGGGATGCACATCATTTTGGTGTGCACCAAGTAGGTAACAGGGCTTGTGCATATGCTCTAGGTCATAGGTAAAAGCTAACCACTCCAACTGGAGAACATCTTCTACTCACAGCATGACTGTGTAATGAAACAATTTGGAAAATAACAGTTATATGTGAGTAAACTTCATTTGGTGCCTTGGTGTATATCTCACTTTAACAGAAAGGAGCTATGTTCTAATTTCTTCTAAGAAAGATAATCTCATCTGAGTTGGCAGCTAGCACTGTTTGTCAGGCTGCTTCTTTAGGAAGGGAAGACTTTTTCAGTTGTTCAAGCAATTAGTGTAGATCTGTTTATATTTTTCTTAGGTGAGATGTACGGTTTCCCAACACTTATCTGTCTTCATCTTTAGCCATAGCAATTTGAGGCTTTAGCACTGTCTGTAGTGTCTTCATCTGCAAAAACCTTAAATCCTCATTTTCAGTCCTTTAAGGAGAACATGTCCAGGATGATTTGCTTTCCAGATAGAAAAATTTGTTTCTTTAGGACTTTATATTGCCAGAGGTTTTTAAGAGCTTCATTTTGGAATATACACTAAAGTTTTAGTGACAAAAAGTAGATTATTGGACAATTCAGCTAGCAAAATGTGGTGGTGCTGGTTTAACATGTGAAAGTAGTTTTAGCATTGTATTGTGACTGACTTTAGCCTTTTCCAAAGAGATGCAGATTGAAGACTTTCAGTATTTTTTCTGAAAAGAAGCACCTTAGGACAGTGTATACTGACTGTATGTTTTCAGACAGCATATTTCTGTGTGCTTTTTAAAATAATGACTGAAGCCTCTTTCTTAAATCATCTCTTTCTCCAAAAGCAAAAGCAGCACAAAATGAAGTACATTCTGCAGATTTTACCTTCAAGCCTTGGTCTTCTGTGACTCTTGATATCCTTAGTATTAATTAGACAAATCTATTTGTCACAAACTGTAAGAAGTTAAATTTTTATCTGGCTCTTCTCGTCTTTGCTAAAGTGAGGCAATACTGCTTTCCATACAAGTAAACATCTTTACTAAACAGCATTTGGATGTCATTGAGCAGCATTGCTGAATAAAAATCGTTTCCTTCCAGTTTAGAAAATCTGTAGTATTGTATTTTTCAAGAAAATAGTGTCAAGCTTGGTAGGAATGCTGTAATTTAGTAATTACATTTGCATAGCAAAATTTCTCCTGCTGTTCAGCTGCTGGTACTTCCCATCCTTCCCTTTTTATCCAGATTTGTGGGTTTATTCTGTGATCATAGCCAGAAGAAGAGCTCTGTTTCATTACTGAGTCAAAGAACGTAAAAATTTTTATTAGTCAAAGAATGTTTATATTTCTGGTACATTAGAATGTATATATCATTATAAATTTTATATAAATATACAGCAGAATGTGTATTTTTATTATTGTTGGAAAACTTAATCCCTCGATTAATTCTCGAATTTCAGGAGGACTAGCAGCATAATAGCCATTTACAGATTAGGTCATATATTTGTAAAGTAATTTGAATTCTGGTCTGCTGAAGCACTGTTTTGTTTATATACGTATATAAAGGTCTTTGGTGATGGTAGTTGTTGTTTCTTCCTTTTCTGATTTATGATGATGTGGAAAACATAGCAGAAGCTTTAAAAAGGCTCTCCAGATAGAAATATGTTGTACCCATGACAACTTCTAGTAAGAGTCTTAAGATCTGCTGAAACTGAGAGGAGTCACAGTCTTCTGCTGTAGGAGTTCATTGTTAATAGGAGGTCAAAGAGGGTAAAGTGTAGTTTTTTCCCCGCTTAAAATTGCTGTATTTCTAATATTTTGTGAAAAAGTATCCATAGAGTTTCAATATGTGCTTCAGCACAGGGCTTGTGTTGGTAGCATTGGTTGGTCATGAATATGTACTTCTAGTGCTTGAAGGGAAGAGTTTCTTAACGTAAACTACTGAACCTCTCACATATTATGCTATGAGTGAGAAATGCTGTTATTATTAGATGAATCAAGATGCTGGGAAATTTCAGAAGGACAATACTTTTCATATTTTTCAATATTTTAGCATAATAGAAATCAAGTAATATTTAAAGAAACTCAATTACCTTGAACTTAAGTGTATTTCTGGTTCTTTCTTCAGTTTTGGAAGGATATTGTTGAAGATACAGAAGTTCGTGATCTAATTTCTGACAGAAGCAAATCTCAAGGTGAGACATCCTAACTAATCTCAATACATACTGTTGGTAAATGTAGCAAAAGAGGTACTAAAAGTTACTTGTTTGCTTTGTAGATATTCCATCAGAAGAATGGATTTGGGAATCCTTATTTCATCCGCCTCGCAAATTGGGCATTAATGATATTGAAGGGCAGCGGGTACTTCAGATCGCAGTGATTTTACGGAATCTTTCGTTTGAAGAGGGAAATGTTAAACTTTTGGCAGCTAATCGTACTTGTCTTCGGTTCCTGCTACTCTCTGCTCACAGTCACTTTATTTCTCTACGGCAGTTGGGGCTTGATACTCTAGGAAATATTGCAGCAGAGGTAATGTACTTCAAACCAGAACAATTATAATATAATTTGATAAAAGCCTTACGTTAGTGTTAATGAAACTAATTTTTTTCCTCAGGTCTCTGGATGAAGCAGGAAATAAATTATTCTCTGAATTTGTAAATAGCAATTTTCAAACAAATGTTCAGAGCCAAAACAAAGTTGCAAAATGTATGTGTCACTTTATTGAAATAGAATCACATGAAGAAAACTGATTGTATTGGGAGATTAAATATATTCATAATGTGTCATTTTCATTTTAGTTTCCCAGAGAGAAGGAAGGAAGTTGTCAAATTCTGCAGACTGTACACTAGTGTCTTCATTTTATGATTATAACTGTTAGTCAGAACTTCAAACTAGTACGTTTGAGAAAGGGGGTAGTAGAGGGGCTTATGCCACGTGTAGTGGGCACCAGTAAGCTAGTCATAAGCCACTGGGTGTACAGCCTGAATCATAGGAGGCATCTTTTTCAAAGAGATTTGAATGTAATGAAATACACTATTTTAATATGTTGTATCATAGTGCAGATAAATTATATAGATTTTATTGATAAATACATTCTGATATTTCTTATTTTAAAATATAACAGATAAATAAAATGGGTATTCTCAGAGAATGAGATTTGAACTATTGGTCTGCTGTTGAATATTGAGAAAAAAAAGATGTCTTCATTTACCATGTGTTCAGCCTGTCTTCAATAAGAGGGAACATTAGGTATTATGATGTCTGAGAGCTTGTGATTGAGAAACCGAAGTAGACAGAAATAGGATGAATGTGATAGCATTTGGTAAGGAATGATGCTGAAATTTATTTATGTTTACTATTGACTGCCTGAGAATAAAGTTATTTTCCTTATTCTGAGCACTGGAAAGTGTAAATTAGACTGCTGCTTCACAGCAGCAGAAAAGAAGCAGAGGAGGCTCGAAATGCTAGCTACAATAAAAAGCTCACAGGTTCTGTTTTTGTCAACACAAGTATCATACGTGCTGCCTTTAAACACTGCTGAATCTTACATTTTCATATGCAGATTTAAGAATTTGAACCATTATCACTGTATGGATAATGTTAATTTTTTCCTTTCTCATCAGCTTCTTTTGGATCCTGTTGATTTCAAAACTACTCATCTGATGTTCCACACTGTTACAAAATGCCTCATGTCAAGGGATAGATTTTTAAAAATGAGAGGTAAGATCTCTAGCTGTTCTTATTGTATTAGAATTGTAATTATTGTTGTTTCAAACTATTCCACATTTGTTCTTCAGGCATGGAAATCCTGGCAAATCTTTGTAAGGCTGAAGATAATGGTGTCTTAATTTGTGAATATGTGGATCAAGAATCCTATAAAGAGATCATATGTCATCTCACGCTACCAGATGTGCTGCTTGTAATCTCAGCACTTGAGGTGCTATACATGCTCACAGAAATGGGAGAAGTGGCTTGCTCAAAGATTG
Organism: Forpus xanthops; assembly: GCA_032466535.1. NCBI lineage: Eukaryota > Metazoa > Chordata > Aves > Psittaciformes > Psittacidae > Forpus > Forpus xanthops. Next base: position 23,481 of record JASSUY010031654.1, on the reverse strand, counting down.
CTAAAGTGGAAAAGAGCATAGGTAAGGGAGAAGCAAAATCTAGTACTCTTTTTCTTTTTTACATAGGAAAAAAAAGACAGTATATCATGTTCAGTTGTTAAAAATGTGGCTTGGTCATATATGTGTGTGTGCAGCTTAGGGATGGATATTAGAATAAGAAGTTTCACTAAAATTTATTCTTTGTGTCCTCAAGAAATTGATGATTCTTATAAGTAGGGCAGCTAAAACTTTTGAAGTCTTTTATTTTTGTATGCCATGAAACATGGTTAAAAAAAACTAGCTTTACAGAAGCATGCAGAGGCTTGTTTTCTTTCAACACACAGCAATTTTAAAACAAATCAATATGTCCCAGCAGCATTCATTTGTCTTGTCCTAATGTCATTGTTGGTTTTACATTTAATGCTTTAGATACATTAGTATGTCTGGTTTCTATGGACATCCAGATGTTTGGATCCGATGCACTTACTGCTGTAAAACTCATTGAACATCAGTGCGTTAGCCAGCCAGGGATACTTGATGTCAGACCGCAAGTAATGGATCACGGTTCTTCACAGGCCCATGCAGCAGGTGTCCCAGGTTAGTATCACTGGAAGAGAGCATACTCTTCTGCCAAATTTGCTATATGGCATATATGATTTTTGTCTTCTGTAGGTTTCTGACCAATATAAATAAATAAGTATAGCATTATGCATAGCATATGGTATCTTTTTCAGACTTGTGCACAAAGCAAATATAAAGCTATGTTAGCAAAAACTGTTGTGAATCAAGCTTTGAAAGAATCTGTATATTTTTCAGGGCTTTTTTTAATGGAAGTTACGTACATTCCTTTTAACTTGTTCAGTGGAAAGAAAAAAAAAAGCATCCATTACAGATTTTTCTCCCAATTTGCAGAGAATCAGAAGTCATAGAATCATAGAATAGTTAGGGTTGGAAAGGACCTTAAGATCATCTAGTTCCAACCTGCCTGCCATGCACAGGCACACCTTCCACTAGACCATGTTGCTCAGAGCCCTGTCCAGCTGGCCTTGAACACTTCCATGGGTGGGCAGCTGCAGCTTTTCTGGGCAACGTAGTTCATTACATTAAATTTACTTCTCCTTAGGAATCGGAAAAATAGCGTCTGTGTATTTGTGCCTGTTCTGGTGAAGTATTGCACCAATCTTGAGCTATGTTCAGTACTTCAAAGTAGTTATTCACTAAGTACTTACATATGATTGAAGTTTAGTGGTGGCTCTAGCCTTGGCGTGCCCTCCTTCACTAGGGTGAACTGTGGTGCAGGTCTGTAGTCTGGTTAGTGCACTTCTGTGACTTGCCTTAGCTGGATCCATCCTTGCTTACAGAAGAGAAACTGTACCAGTGAAAGGCATGAAGTGCTTCTCTCGGAAGAGCAAAAATTGTTTCAGCAAATTATTTCTGGTTTTCTTTCTTCTCCTCATTCTCCACAGCCTCTAGGACAGCACCACATGTTGCTCCACCACCAGGAATAGTAGAGATAGACAGCGAGAAATTTGCATGTCAGTGGTAAGTGTGTATTTCTGTTCAGATACTTTAATGAAGAAGAAAAATTAGGAAAAATGCCTGTATTCGTATGTCACAGAATTTTCTATCTTGCTTCTATTTACTGTTGGACTCATTTTTCTGAAAAGTATAAAGCAAAACAATTCTGTCACTCCTTTGAACAAGTGCGGAAGAAAACAGCTCAACCAGATCATTCACTCTGTGGCAGCTGATACTTGAAATTAGTTGTTTTCTCTTGGACTGGAATTTAATTTGATTTTTAACTCTGATCTTGACATTATTTTTTAAGCTGTCAAGCAGCATTATCTGTTTCGTGAGTGTTTTCATCTGGTAATGTATTCCTGTATTACTGCACCAATATAAAAGTTGTTGTCAAATTCTGAAACTAGGCTGTGCAAAACTCTCATGGTCATTGTGGGCTTTTAGCAAGTTAAGGGAGGTCCATCCAAGTTCTTTTGCTTTCAACTAATACTGTTGTCATATACTCTCCTGCCTGTGGTTTGCTTGTAGACTGGGGGTCTTTCTGAGCTATTTGACTCATGTAAATCTATTCCTACTCACCTTCTAAATAGTTACAATAATCAGTTCATGATAGACACTTCTACCCCTGCTGCTTCACAGCTTGTATGTTCATCTGTTCTCTTACTGATCAGACTGAGGACCTTTAAGATTAAGTGGGTAGAATTTGTCAAAGCTTAGGTCACAATTTAGTTTTACTTGTACTTGCCGCAAGGCTTTGGTTTTATGAGGGAATTGTTGCAGATTCCTGTTGGTTAGCTGGTGATATTCCCATGCTTCTGTTTGTGTACTGCAAAGTGTTACTAATGTGCACTGATGAAAGACAGAGACATTTCGCATTTAGCCATTCAAACAAGGATACCTGGAGTTGGAATCACTGCAGCTCAGTTTAGTGATCTGCAACTTGATCTCTAGCCACAGCAGTTTTCCGGGGCATTTTTTAATGCAGAGGCTCCCCAGTAGTAAAATGAATTGCCTTCACCTGCCTGGTTTCTGATGAGATCATGAATTAACTTCTGGTGTCACCTTCTCTCTACTGACAATAGAGAGGACTGGACATCTAGCTGTTAGTAGTAGAGTTGTAGGCAAGGTGAAATTTGCACTCAGTATAAAATGTAAAATAGAATTTTTGTCTGTTAAAATGGAGGTGCCATGCTGCAACTTTGTGACAGAAAATACTGAAGCAAACCATAGAGCATTATATCAGGAAGATTTGGAATGTCTGCTTTGTTTCTGATTCTGTGTGCTTCTGCAGCTGTCGGTGTTGAATACTATTATTTTGTCTTCTGTTTAGTCTCAGGTAGATAGGAGCTAGTGAAAAAAGAAAATTAACATCTAGTCCTGAATATTCTCCTTAAATACTAGCTGTGCTGCCAAAACAAACAAACAGAAGGCAAGTTGAAAGCAGAGAAGTAGCTTCTTCAAAACATTTTCATCAAGGCTAATGTGGAGTGTCATACATACTATTGAGAGAAGTGGGAAAATGAATAAATCATAGCAATAGAATTTAGAGAAGTTACTGTCAGCAGAAGGACGAGGTATTTACAGTCACCTTCCTAGGTATATTATTAGCCAGCTTAGCCTGAGTAAGAGTCCTTGTAAGGTAAGTGTGTTTGACAGTGAAGAGCTAATCGCAGATCCCATTTCATCGTCACAAGTCCTGAATATCTTCAGTTTGCTAGTAACAGTGATAGTGTGTCAGCATAATATGACATACCCAACTGGACGGTCATTTGTCTGATGTGCCAAATTTAATTAATACCTAGCCTTTGTGTTACACAGTGTGATCTCAGTTTCTGTAATAATAAAATTGTAACTCAGTTGCAGGAGAACAGGCATTTTACTCAGTCTTCACTGGCTGTGAGAGAACACAGTTTAAAGAATGTAATCATCTGCTTTTTGTCTTATGAGCCATCTGGTTATCTTGGGAGCGTAGGACTCTACAAAGGAGAATGCACTGTAGTTTCTGAAGTGTTAGCCCCATATAGTAAATGCAGACAATTAAATATTTTTATTCTGTCTGAGCCTATATTCTGGTGCTGGTATTTGAACATTGTGTGAGAGTTGTTACTCCCATTTGCTACTGAGGATAAATTGTTCCCGTGTGCCTCCATTGGAATAACAGATCTGGAAGAAAGAAAATTAAATTGATAGAAAATGTTTCCTTCTTTCACAGTTTGCTGGTTGGGGGTTGGATGATCTCTGTGCTTGTGGAGAGTCTGTAGAAGATACAAATACGTGCTTTTCCTGGAAATTGAACACTAGACATACAAACACCTCTGACTGAAATTCCTGTTGAAGGATTAGCTACCATTCAGTCTGTCTTTCGCTAACACAGAACCATTAAGGAACAGAACAGAGCTGTAGGGAGGAGCAATTTTTTTTTTTTGGGGGGGGGGTGTGTTTCTGAATATACAATAAAAAAGGCATGTGTAGAGACTATTTGCATATATAAATAAGATGTTGCATGTAAAACTAACTGCATGCGTTAGAGGTCTTATGTTTTGACTCATAAGCTGTGAGAAGGTGAAAGTATGGAACAAACGTTTGACAAGACACTATACTAAATGCTATTTTCCATGTTGTGGCAAAGTCTCAGAAGTTTCTGTGATAGAGACAGAAGTGTTTTAACCAACCTCTGAAAAGTATTCTCTCTGTATTTTGCTTCATAGTTTATTTTTTCATCCTCAGGTTGAATGCGCATTTTGAGGTGAATCTTGATTGCTCAGTCTCTCGAGCAGAAATGTACTCTGAATACCTCTCTACCTGTAGTAAATTAGCTCGAGGTGGAATCCTAACATCAACTGGATTTTATAAATGTCTGCGGTAAGAAAAAATCCATGCAACAATAAAGAAGCAATTGTATGTACTTACTACTAAACTGTAGCTTTAAATTTCATTAAGAAGAGGTCTACCGAGTTCAGTTTAAAAGATGCCCAGTTTCAGAATTTTAATTGAAACAAATGTTTATAGAGTTTGCTTACTTTTATTTAGTTCTATTTCAGGATCTTTGGTAGGGTTCCTTCTCTGCTCATAGTCTTCTTAACTCTTTCCAATGCAGTTTTTGGAGGTATCGTCGTTTTCCCTCGGCTTGTCTGAGGTCTTGGCCAACCAACTGGTCACCTTGCTGGTCCTCAGTGATGAATACTCAGATGCAATTGGAAAATCCTTCTGTATTACAAAGATGTAGGCAGTCAGTCTGCAGACAAGAGCAGTTATTTGAAACAAAAACATTGTAAGAGGGTTGTGTTACTGTGTTTATTAACATATATTTGTGTTATGTTCGGCAGAACTGTCTTTCCAAATCATACAGTGAAGAGAGTAGAAGATCCAAGTAACAATGGTCAAGCACATATACATGTGGTAGGAGTGAAAAGAAGAGCTATACCACTTCCCATTCAGATGTACTATCAGCAGCAGCCAACTTCGTCTACCCCAGTTGTGCGGGTTGATTCTCTTCCTGACGTGTCTTCGTCTCCTTCGCCAGCAGGTTTTGAAATTAATATCAAGTATTTTGCACTGACTCTGAAATAACGATAAAAGACAAATACTTTTGAAAATACTTTGAAGTGTTGGAAGGCAGGGCCATGTGTTATAATTGATTTTATTTAACAATGTTAGGAGTAGTGTTGCAGTATATGCTTACATTTCATGTGTATCCCCTCCTAGTATTTGATGTGTAAACCATAAATTTCTCAGCAGTCAGGCCTTCATTGTGGCACCATTAATTCAGAGGCAGTATGGCTGAGAAGAGAAACTGCTTCATACAGGTTTACAAATTCAAGCCTTGGGTTTTAAAAGATTTGTTATATTAATGTGTTTTGAAATAATTTTTGCTTCCGAACTTCTACTCTGTTTTATTTCAACAGGAATCCCGCATGGGCTACCAAGCGTAGGAAATCCCTATCAGAGGACCCCTATTAACCAGTCTTCAACTTTGACAGCAACACAGATGTCTTTTCCAATTCAAGGTGTTCACACTGTGGCACAGACTGTTTCTAGAATTCCACAAAATACTTCTATTCATACACAGCAGCAACAGAATGCTCCAATGACTGTTATACAGAATAAAGGTCCAATATCCTGTGAAGTAGTGAAGGCCACAGTAATACAGAGCTCTGTTCCCCAGTCTGGAGTTCCTGTTACTATTGCTGTAGGAGGAGCACCACAAGCTTCTAATCAAAATTACAGTGCTACAGGACAACAGCCGTCTGTAACTGTTGTTAGTTCTCAGGCGTTGCTTCACCACCAACCTGTAATTCAACAGCAGTCTCCACTGCATGCAGTGGTACCAGGACAGATACCTTCAGGCACTCCTGTTACGGTAATTCAGCAAGCTGTACCTCAGGGTCATATATTTGGCAGAGTACAAAACCTACCAGCATGCAGTTCAGCAGTTTCACAGGGTCAACAGCTAATCAGCACATCATCACAACCTGGGCAGACATCATCTCAGCAGTCCTCTGCTGGTAACCAGCAACAAGATACAGTCATCATAGCACCACAGCAGTATGTCACAACCTCTGCATCTAACATTGTTTCTGCCACCACAGTTCAGAATTTCCAGGTAGCAGCTGGGCAGGTGGTTACAATTGCAGGTGTCCAAAACCCACCGACATCTAGGGTAGGGTTTCAGAACATTGCACCAAAGCCTCTGCCATCTCAGCAAGTCCCACCTGCTGTGGTACAGCAGCCCATGCAGCCACAGCAGCAGCCTCCACCACCGTCCCAGCAAAGCGTAGTAATTGTAAGCCAGCCAGCTCAGCAAGGTCAAACGTATGCACCAGCCATTCATCAGATAGTGCTTGCTAATCCAGCTTCTATTCCTGCTGGTCAAACTGTCCAGTTGACTGGACAACCAAGCATTACTCCATCTTCTTCACCATCCCCAGGTCCGGTTACAAATAATCAAGTCCCTACAGTTATGTCATCTTCATCTACCACTCCTCAGCCACAAGGACCTCCTCCTACTGTCAGCCAGATGCTCTCTGTAAAGAGGCAGCAGCAGCAGCAGCAACATTCACCAGCATCATCACAGCAGCAGGTACAGGTACAACAACCAATGCAAATGCAAGTTCAGTCACAACAAGCTAATACAGGAGTTGGCCAGCCGAACTCTGGTGAGTCTAGTCTGATAAAACAACTGCTGCTTCCGAAAAGAGGCCCCTCCACTCCAGGGGGGAAGCTTATACTCCCAGCTCCACAGATTCCTC
>JASSUY010031654.1:0-16632 GCA_032466535.1 Forpus xanthops | reverse complement strand
TTCCTCCACCTAACAATGCAAGAGCTCCTAGCCCTCAGGTGGTTTATCAGATGGCCAATAACCAGGCACCAGGTTTTGGGGTGCAAGGACAGTCTCCAGCTCAGCAACTGCTGGTTGGACAGCAAAATGTTCAGCTGGTCCCAGGTGCAATCCAGCCCCAAGGGGCAGTACAAACTGTACCCATTTCTAATTTACAGATATTGCCAGGCCAGTTGATCTCAAACAGCCCAGCAACTATTTTCCAAGGGACTACTGGCAACCAGGTTACGATAACAGTTGTGCCAAATACAAGTTTTGCTACTGCAACTGTGAGTCAGGGAAATGCAACTCAAATCATTGCTCCAGCAGGAATTGCAGTGAGTGGAGCACAGACAGGAGTTGGGCTACAGGTGCAAACACTTCCAGCTACTCAAGCACCTTCAGCTGGACAATCACAGTGTATTGCTGCTCCCCCATTCAAAGGTGATAAAATAATTTGCCAAAAGGAGGAAGAAGCAAAGGAAGCAACAGGTTTACACATTCATGAACGTAAAATTGAAGTTATGGAGAATCCTTCCTGCCGAAGAGGAGCTGCAAACACCAGCAATGGGGATGCAAAAGAAAATGAAATGCAGGTGGGAAGTCTTTTAAATGGGAGAAAGTATAGTGACTCCAGTCTACCTCCTTCTAACTCAGGGAAAACTCAGAATGAGGCCAATCAGTGCTCACAAGTCAGTAATGGGCCATCATTATTAGAAATGGGTGAGAATGGAGCTCCTGGAAAGCAGAACTTTGAACAAATGGACACACAGGAAATTAAAAGTGATTTGAAGAAGCCCCTAGTTAATGGAATCTGTGATTTTGATAAAGGAGATGGTTCTCATTTGAGCAAAAACATTCCAAATCACAAAACTTCCAATCATGTAGGAAATGGTGAGATATCTTCAGTGGAACAACAAGGGAATTTGGATGCCACGCAGCAAGATACTGCCAAAGGTGATCAAGGGGAAAGAATTTCTAATGGGCCTGTATTAACTTTGAGTAGTTCACCTGTTGTAAGCGGTACACAGGAGGCTGCAAAACTGTTAACCCAGCAACTTAGTGGTACCAACACTGATTTACCTAATGGACCTCTAGCTTCAAGTTTGAATTCAGATGTGCCTCAGCAACGCCCAAGTGTAGTTGTCTCACCACAATCTACAGCCTCTGTTATACAGGGGCATCAAATCCTAGCAGTTCCACACTCAGGACCTAGAGTGTCCCAGTCTACCCTGTCGTCCGAAGTTCGGTCTACTAATGGCACAGCAGAATGCAAAACTGTAAAGAGGCCAGCAGAGGATAATGACAGGGAAACTGTTCCAGGAATTCCAAATAAAGTAGGAGTTAGAATTGTTACAATCAGTGACCCCAACAATGCTGGTTGCAGTGCAACTATGGTTGCTGTGCCAGCTGGAGCGGATCCAAGCACTGTAGCAAAAGTAGCAATAGAAAGTGCTGTTCAACAAAAGCAGCAGCATCCAACCACGTATATACAAAGCATGGTCACACAGGTATGTTGCAGTGTTCTTTTTACATTAATTCTAACTGTGATTCTGACTAATGCTGTGAAATAACGTGGGTGAAAATGTGAACTCTCTTGCATAGTATTTAAAATATTCAGAAAATGATGGTTTATGTTCTTTCGTGCACTGAAGTTCTAATAGTTTGCATACTTCTTCAGTGTCAGTGACAGCAGTGGAATTTAAAATAGTTTGTAGCTTGATAATACACTGTGAAGAAAGAACTTCTGTTCACTGATTTCTTCCTTAAAGGATTAACTGTTCTGGAAACAAGAATGATATGTTGCATGGTCTGGTAGAAATGTCAGTATTGTTCTGCCTTTTATTCTTGGTCATTATTGCTCATGGAGGGTTGAATATGTTTTATTTAACACAATTTAACACTGCAGCTGCATCTGGCTTGCTGAAATGAGTTGAAGTTCTTGTGTTTGAAAGTGGTCTTCAAAGGCTTACTTCTACTACGGTCAGGACAAGTGTTGTCTTGTAAATTTGTTGAAATATTTGTATTTGTTTATTACAAAATATTTGTAATGTTTATTGATACAATAAGTATTGCTGTTTTTTTTCTCTGACAAACTTTGGAGAGGGCTTTTGTTTTTTTTCCTTGATCAGTGTTTTTTAACCATTTTGAAGTGGGTTATTTTCTAACACTGTACTAGAAATGAGGTTATGGCCATCATTTGTATAAGTATTAATAAGTACAAATAATAATATTTGAGATTATTCCAGTCTCTAGATCTCAGTTTTGTACATGAACAAAAAAACCCTCTCCAAAAAACATTCCAAACTTGGATAGGAGCAAAAAGAACAGAATAGGAGGTCTGGCAGTCGCAGTTCTGACAGACCAGAGAGAGGAAGTTTTGAGTGTACGTTAGTGCATTTTGACCTTGAGGTAAGACATGTCTTTTAGTTCTTATCTTCCTTGTTAGGCTGGTTGGTTGGGTTGGCTGGTTTGTTTGTTTTCAGTGAGGTAGCAGGTATAGACCTTACACCAAGCTAGAACTGAAAATTCAAGTGATGGCTGATACAGCTTCTTTTCCTGTGTCAAGCTTCTGCTGAAAGCTGTTTTGGCTTTCCTTTATTTAGCTGTCAGAAACCAGGAACTAACAGTTAACTAAGTTTGCTATCTTTTTATGCTTTACTCTTTTAAATGCCATACCATACAGAGTTATGGTCTTAAAATGTCTTCGAGCCCCTTGTAAATTTTCACTCAAGGTTTTATCAGAGATCTGTATTTTTCTAATACATTATTCATTTTTATTCTTACTAGAAATGATTTGACCAAAATGAAAATGTGTATTGCAGCATAGGGACAATTCACTAGATTTCCGTAGTATGGCTGTGTTAGCTATGCCTTGCTTTTTACAGTGAGTGGTCTTCAGCTGTTACACAGTTTGAATTTCTATTACAACTTTGCTAAGGACTTGGCTGAAATAGAAGCTGGTATGGCTATGTCTCTGGAATGGAATAAATATTGTCTGTGGTTATTTATTCCTTGCATATGTGGCTGACAAGGATTTTCAGTAGTCTCAAACAGCTCCTGAACTATCAGACTTTCAGATTTTTGAGAAGAGGGGAGTAATACAGTTAACTATTTTGTTTGTGTTAGATAATGTATATCATAATAAGAGGGGAGGAAAAAAGAAAAATATTTTCTGTGCTGATAACTACTTTTTTTTTTTTTTAACACTATCACTAATATCATTATCTTTTAACAGTTCTTACATTTTCCATTACCTGTACAAACAGAAATGCTATGAGCTGCGTTTACCATTCAGTACAGATTTGCAGGTCAAATTGACTTGGTTTAGTATATACTGCTAGGGAAGCTGGCTTATTCTTCTGTCTGCAGGATACCCTTCCTTTCTTCAGAATTACAGGAATGTGGAAGAAGAGGAGTTAATTAGTTTTGATCTTGCTGAACAATCTAATTTGTTTGCTAATTGCCTTCACCATTACAAATAGCTATTCATTAATCATGTCTATCACGATAATGCTAATTATTGACTTACAGTAGAACCCACTTTATAGTACTCTGTTCAGATACAGTGAGCATCACAGTTTGGCTTAAGGTCTTTGCCTCTCCTTTAAAATTAGTATGTTGGACAGAAACAGTTCCTTCCTCTCCCCCCCCATCCTAAGCTGCAGAACAGCTGCAGTAGCCATTGTTTTCTGGAAAAGCAGATGTTAAGTCTCTCCAGTATTGTGTCTGCTTTTAGGAGTATCTGTAAGACATGCAGAAATACTAAGATAAACTCTGTGTGAGTTTTACTGATAGCTTCTTTTGTGGTTAGGCCCTAGGTAATGTCTGATTTTGCCCCTTCCAGTTTGAGAGTCTTCCTTGTTTGATAAGCAGCTTCCCTGTCCCTGACTGTTTTTTGAAGGTAGCAGCTCAGGAATACTTTTTCACTTGAGCATCTGCATTATTTTATCCTCTCTGTAGTACCTAATGTGTACTGGCTGCTTTGCAGAAGAGATGAGAGAACATGGCTCTTTCTGCAAACAGTTTGAAATTTATTATAAATACAGTTCAGTGGAGAAAAATGGTGAAGGGGAGAGAATAAGGGGTATTAGCTGTGGCAAAATTGTATAGCTTCAGAAGCTGTTCGTGTGTGATTCTGGGTTTGCTTGTCATCTTACTAATTATTTTAAACTAGAGCTCATATTGCAGAGAAGTGAGAAAGTGATAGAAGAAAATTTGTAATAAAACCAAACAGGAAGGCTGGAAAAGGAGATGTAGAGTTCAGAAGAGGGAGTATTGCTTATGCAGCTACACTATGGTTAGCTATCATGAACTGTAGAAAGGAGAAAGGGAAGATGCTTGAACTGAAGATAAGGGCAAACAAATAGGGGAGGAAGGGAACAGCAATGTGAAAACTTAAGAAAAGCAAGAAAAAGAGTGAAATATTCCTTAAGGGAATATAAAAATTAAGAGAAGATTTGCTTCATGATATGAATTTTGTAGTTTGAAATGAGCTGGTACCATATGACTGGGGGAGGAAGTGTTCATTTTAATGGCCTACTAAAATAATAAAAGTTATATACTTGAGCTGTCCCACAAACAGTGTGTAGTGCTATTGAAATCCAGTTAGACAAGTACAGGTATTGTCTGTGTGTAAGATGTGACGATTCCATGTTAACTGTACACCTCAGCAGAATAACTACATATATACTGACTTTAAAGATTTTTCATTTTATTTTTCATATTTGTATAAAAACTTGGGCTGTGGATGTATGGGGTTTGGCAGGAGAGGACCATGTGATACAGTGTGCAGTTTTTCTTCTATCTACATCTATTTTGTAAGCTCATGGAAGGTAGTCTGAGAGGAAACAGAATGGGCACATCTTGGCTTCCTTTTGTTATATTTTTGTGTTCCTTGTTCCTAGATTGTTGCTTTCCTGAGGCATTGTGCTGGACCTGTGGATGAAAGAGTGGAATGAGCAATTGCCTACCTGTACACTTCCTTTTCTACTTTTTCTTACTCCTCTTTAAACGCCTCCAAAACATCTGTTGCACATAACCATGTTGGTTTGTCCCAGTTGGTGTGTATTTTGAAGGAAAGCTCTGGTTTCATGCCAAGTTCCTAGAAGTGAGCAGATCTGATCTAAATTGCCTGATCTGGCATTTAAAGTAAACACTTCCCTGCTCATCCTTGTCATCTGCTCATAAACAATGCACACCCATTTCTCTTAAGGCTGCCCACTTGAGACATGCTTGTGTGGAAATTTAGGTGGCAGAAACTATGTGAGCATTGCCTCAATTATTTGCTCCTGCTTTCTGTTGATTGGGAAGCTGGGAATTACTATGCACCAGAAAGCAGGTGTGCAGCCCCAGGAGGTGTAATTCATTCCTAGCCACAGAGCAGATTAGTTTCTCAGCTAGAAGTACTGAAATACAGAGTCTTTGTGCTTTTATTGCTCTTCACTTGTGAAACACACTGTTGCAAGGAGACTTAAACTTCAGTAATCTAACAAGAAAAGAACATCTATATTGGTGCCTACCCATCCACCTGACCCTTTCCTCATATTACTTTTCAGCTTATAGGTTACCTTCTTACATACATTCACTATCCTGAAGCTAAACATAAAATTTTGAAATACCAAACTGTAAATCCTGTGATACTTTAAAAATATTGTTATTGATAATTAACTGTTTATTGTTGAGTTAAATGAATTTAGAGTGGGTGTGCCTATACTAATGATAGAAAAAGTATAGCCTTTAAACTGCACATGTCCGCAGGACCCTCATCACACCTTGCTGATGGCACGCTAAGCCTTTTAAATAAAATGGACAGAGATCATGCTAAAATAGGATTACCCCTTAATACATGAGTGGAATGGCAACATTTGTGCTGAGAAATAGAGACCATTTCTGGCGCCTAGCCATAGGGTTTCTTATTCTTGCTACGAAGCGAGCTTTATGCCCAGATGGAGGAGCTCTTGTGCATGAAAATAAATGAGTTTCTTCTGTAACAGCCTATTCTAGTGCTTAGAAAGCTCTTAGCTTTGCTCCTGATTTTCATGAGCTTGCTGGATTTTCTCCTCTTCTCTTCCCCCCCCCCCCCCCCCCGAGGTCAATCTGAAGTCACCCAATCTAGAGATGGAATCTCCTGCTTATTAAAAGTAGGCTGTGGTATCTGTTCTGTAAGTAGACTGCACAGTCACTAAGGGTTTATATTTATATAGTTTTAAGAGCAGTGCAAACCCTACTGAGATAGGTGATGCTGCTTAGAGGTACTTTTCGGTCCCAAGACCTGGGGAGACCTGCCTTGCAAAAGTGGTAGCAGATGCAAATTTTATAATGGAGAGGTCTAATCTGGTTATAAAAAGATGCCATGAAGTGCTTTCAAATGTGCTAGAGTACTGGGTGCTTGGTTTCTTGAGGAACCCCCTATCATTAAATGTTTTTGCTAGAGGAAGAAATCTTTATGCCGTGAGGATTTTTTTTCCCCAATATTATGTCTCCCAGCAAGATATTTATTAGGAAATGTTAAATGTCTGTCATAGTTACGTATGTTAAAGAAGTGAGTTTTACATAGTCTTTACATATCAGTATTGTAAACTAGGTAGCGCATTGCAAGTACTTCTAGGTACATCTCTGGAAAAAAGGAGTATGACTTCTGAAAAGCAAAGACTATACCTAATTTTAGTGATGTCCCATGTATTATGCATTGCTAAATGGATACATGAAAATAGAGGAGGGGAAAAAAATAAATTACCAGTATTTGTGATCTCTTGAAAGAAGAGAGGAAAGCTTTGAGATGCTCAACCATAGAACTTATATTTCTAAAATAAAACCTAGGAAAACAAATGGAACTGCTTTTTATGTTAACTATAAAATGCAGTCGGCACAGCTGATAGGCAAGCAAGAGATTTGACTTTAAAATACATGGCAGGTGTAACCGCCTCATGCTACAAGTTTGAGCAAAAATACTTTGCGGTACAGCAGTAATAAGAAAATTCTGAACAACAATTACTTTACACATTTCAATTTATCAGCTGCATTTTTTTATCACTGGAAAAAAAAGAAAAGGTCGAAATTGGAGGGGAAACCAAATACAACTTTTTGTCCTGAAAATTCGTTTCCCTTTTTGTGTTCTTTTCATTTCCAGCGTGTAACATTGTGTTGTAGATCTCAGATTTCCTTGTTTAAAATAAACAATTTTTTTAATGAGATGGTGTTAAACCCTTTGAATACCACTAGGAGAGCCTGCCAGAAAAACCCTTAAGAAAAAATTCATAATTCTGGATTAATTGCAGGGTTTGCTTAGAATGGAGTAAATAATACATGAACCACACATTGAATGATGAGAACTAAATGAAATACTGAATTCATTAAGATCACTCTCTTTCCAGCACATTAAATGAGACAGAAGTTCTATAGGGATAAGAAGTAGCATAAAGGCTGTAATAAAGTATTGATACCAGGAGGCCAAGTGAATGTTGCAAAACAAGCTGTACTGCTGACACTTGATTATTTTACTTTCAGCTTCTTTTTAAAAATGCCGTGTAAAAGGGATGCTGATCTTAAGAAGCACTGCTTGTGTTTACCTTTTGTTAAAAGATATATTACAAAGATTCATTACCCAATCTGTAAAATAGCTTAGAAGTCTTTAGGTGGAGATCATTGCTGAGTCCAAAATAATTAGCGATGACTAATGGACTTGGGAGTCCTTTATTGACACAGATCACAGGCATCATACAATAGTTGTGTTGTGTCCAGGAGTTGCTGAGATTTGCCTTATTTTCATCATGATTTAAGCTTGAATATGTGGAATGTTTTGGTTTTGATGAGGCTTTTCTGCTGTCCCTTTGGTCATGTTGTTAGTGTTGTATGATATGTGATAGTTACTAATGTGTTAACCTTGGCTGACTTGTTCACAATGCCAGTAGAGAGCAGCAGGAAGGGAAAATAAGACCAATATGCAAATAAAATGTTAGAAGTTGTGATTAACTGTTTCTTTGCAGTTAAAAGTCTAAAGCTATTCTGTAACAGCTGTAAAGATGTGAACAGAGTACTGTTTGCAACATTTGAAAGTGCTTTCTTTCAGAATACTCTTAAGCACAGACATGAAAGCAGTTTTGTTTGGTCTGTTTTTAAAGAGTGTTGCATTCCTTTTCTAACAGTGAGGAGGAAAAGGATGTTACTCTTCATTCCTAGCTAGTATTCAAAAGCTTAATAATTTATTTTTTTTTATTGTATCATCTTTATAAGCCTCTTGCTGGCCAGAACCTTACAGGAAAACAGAAGAAAAACAGTATTCTGACATAAATACTATTCTGAAATGGGAAGTCCGGTGTTACCTGTTATTGAGAAGAAGAAATACTGTAGACATGTGATTATATTTTAATCTCTTTTTAAGTCACTTTGAAGATAATTTTTATTTCTTGTTAAAATAAGTGTCTTCTTCCCCTTGCTCCCTTGCAATATGATATCTTCATCCTTTCTGAAGTGTTTGTATTTCACTGTATGCAGGTTACATGGTGTGTTTAGACATTCTAGGCATGTGGTGTTCTGTATAAAGGTATGTGTGCTGGCTGGTTTTACAAGGGCTTGAAGAACTGTATAGTTTTTCAGGTTTTATAAAGAAAATGATAGTCACAGTTTGAGCCTACTTGTCTGTGATAGTGTTTCTTCAGCATTATTCAGTTTGCCTTTTCTTAACTCATTCTGTAACATAGGCTGATGTGTACTAATGTAGCAGTTCCGGAATTTCACAGGTACAGCACATAAAACCATTTCATCAAAGAACATTAAACAATTTTAGATATATCAGTGCTCATCTTACTTCTTTTAGCAGAATTTTGTCCTACATTTACACAGGAAAGCGAACTACTCTGTGTGCTGATACTACATGCTCTTGTGTTTGCATGTTTTTTTTTTCATTCCCTAAAGAACAAATAAAGCTTTTGCAAAATAATGCTGTCCTTTGCTCCACTAGTGCCCTTGAGCAGTTCCTTTGCAGTCATAATTCTGTATTTGAATTTGGCCACGAGGGTTAGGAATTTGAATATTAGAAGCTTCTGCATAAATACTGTGGTATAATAGTTGTATGTCCCCTGTGTTACTTTGTCTATTAATGCTTTTTTAGAGTTAAAAGTGTTAAAATCTGAAAACTTTTGGTGGATTAAAGTGTAAAATGAAAGACCTTTGAACCACAGTAAAACTGTATATCAAGTCTTGAAATAAGCCCTGTTTAAAGCTGTGTTTTAACTTTTTCTACAGAGCACACCTGCAACGTCGATACCAACAGTGCAAGTACAGGGCCAGCAGATCAATTTGCAGCCGCCTTCATACACTGCAGCAAGTCAGCATGCAGAGCAAATGAAAAAACCTGGACAGAACTTCATGTGTCTGTGGCAATCTTGTAAAAAGTAAATGGCTCCTTTATTTAACTACCTCTTATTAATATGTAACAGATGCGTGTGTATAGAAGGTGGTTCTACAAGTTCTGTCCATTCTGTTTCTGTAAGTTAATCTTACACGTTGCTAGTGGGGAGAAGAAAGTGAAAAGTTAAGGAAGTCAAAGCTGAGATGGGGAATTGCAAGGCATGTAGCTACTCTCAGTTAAACCTCAGAGCATAAAAGGGGTATTATGTGGCTTTCTTGTAACAGATTGATTCTTCAGTAATAACTGAAATATTGTCATGTAGTTAAGTTTAAAAAAAAATTAGCTCTGAAGCTTGTTCTCTGTGTAGCAAATACAAAAGTAGTTCCTGTTCTCCAGTTACACATCATGTCTTGACATTTTCTTGTTTTCAGCTTTTAATCTTTCTTGTGTTTCCAGTTTTACAAGGACAGGGTGTTGCACATCGATGTCCCAGTCGAAGTGTTATTTTAGATTATGACTAATTTCAGTAATTACGAACCATTTGTGTGGCACAGGACTCCATTGTCATGAAAGGAAATTAAAAGGAGCTTAGCCTAGACAGCAGTGATTGAACTTTTTTGATTTGTAATTGATGTCTTTCAAAGAGAGGATCAAGGTACCACACTTTCGGTTGTAGGCTGGTGAAAATATTACACTGCCCTTATTACTAATATGTATATTTTGACACTGATTTTTAAAATAACAGGTTTTTGAATATGTTTAGTTTTCACCTTAGAAGTGTTTTTGCTGCTTTGGTAGGTGACATTTCTCTGTGTAAAAAGAAAAAATAGGTGTAAAGCTTTACTTACTTTTTACTTTATTGCTTTACTACTGATAAATTTAACTGTTCAGCTATACTCTAGTAGCTACATAAAAGATGCATGAACACGTGTTGGTACAAGAATGGGTTGTACTGAGGTGGAAATGTAAAGCTGGGGCATTTTGTAGCAGAAGGCTTGCCAATTTATGCCATCTTGAGGAGTCTGATGAACTACAGTTTTGAAGCATAACTTAGTTCCCAGATTTTGTCTGTGTCTGAAGCTATGTAGAACTGAGGTAAATAAGTTCATGTGAATAACCATGGAATAAACCAATATCATGTGAACTACACTGTAAATATGTGCAGACAAAATTTGGGCAGGAGAAGGAGCGATACAATTATAATAACTTTATGTTATTAGTATTTTTGTAAATTTTTCTTAAAATATTATTCCAGTAAGTTTTCCTGAGACTGTGGGGTTATGTGGCCCTTATTTTACAAGGTGATCTTTACATTTTGCTTCAATGATAATACATTATTTCCCTTGGTTTAGTTTCTCCTGTTGACTTATAGTACTGTTTTTTGTTGACAGTAAAGTTTCATTATTTTCAAAAACCTTCAGAAATTTTTGCATTGATGAAATTTACTCCATGTGGCACACTGTTCATCTTATGCTGTCTCTCACTTCTAAAGTGTTTATTTCAGTCACAGCCTTAAAATGGTGTAGATGAACATTACACTCGGCATTCTCTGAATTGAAGAGAATATCAAAATGTTCAGTTAGCATCTTCCTCAAGTGTTTGTTCTTTATTCATATTCCTTGAGCAGCCTGATTAAAAAAACAGAACTGTCAAATCTCCTGTAGGCTTCCTGCTTCTAACAGACGTAGAGAAAACCTGGAATTGCCACCTCTTACTGTAACGGTTTTATTTATAGCTCTCAGTCTTGGCTGTTTTTATTGAGTTGTTTCAGCAGGAAACAAGAAGATTTTTTGGAGTGGGCTATTAGTCTGTGTGACCTTCATATCCACTACTTGGTTTCATTCATGATTGCATAGCAGTTTTTTTCCCTAGATATTAAGCAGGCAAGTTCATTGTAGCAGAATGATAAAACAGTATATCTTTCCAGTATATCTGTCATGGTGTTCACAATTAAATGGAAAGATATGACAGGAGACAAATTTGATACAGTATTTTCACCTATTTCTCTAAGCATGTTCTTTAGTTTAATTCTCACAGTACATTAGCATTGGGGTTTCCCTTCCAAGATACATTATAGAAGGCAGCGAAGGCCTTCAAAAACATAGAGAATCAAATTCAATATGAATAAATAAAATTTTTCTTTTCCTACTCACTAATTTGACTGTGGTCACCAATATTCCAGTGGCATGGCTGCAGGTTCTGCTGTTTGGGTTCTTAAAACTGAATTAGGAAACATTATACCAAGATTTTGAAATTATACTACAGATTTAGTAGTGTCTGAAGACACAACCAGATCAGGCCCAGTTATGCGAATGGTTCTTGTTCTGGGTTCGGCAGTAGCAGTCACTTTTCTCCTTCGTAGTAGCTGGTGCAGTGCTGTGCTTTTGACTTCAGCCTGGGAACAGTGCTGATAACACCGATGCTTTTACTTGCTGCTCTGTAATATTTACTCTGACCAAGGACTTTCTGAGTCTCATGCTCTGCCAGGGAACAGGGGAAGTTGGGGGAAGTTGGGAGGAAGCAGAGACAGAACACCTGACCCAAACTAACCAAAGAGGTATTCCATACCACAGCACATCATGCCCACTATATAAACTGGGGGCAGTTACCCAGAAGGGCTAGATCACTGCTCGGTCAGGCTGGGTATTGTTTGGCAGGTGGTGAGCGGTTGTATTCTCTTCCCTTGTCATTTCCCTTATCATGATTATTATTGGTGGCAGCAGCAGTGGTTTGTGTTATACTTTAGTTACTGAAGTATTCTTATCTCAACCCATGGGCGTTACGTTCTTTCGATTGTCATTCTCATCCCCTCTGGGAACTGGGGGGTAGAAATAATGGGAGGAGTGACTGAGCAGCTGCATGGTTATGGACTTAACCAGCTGGACTTAAACCGTGACAGTTGTAATGATTGGCTTGCAGATGTATTCAGGTAAGACTCTTAAAAGGTGTTAGTCACCACACTGCTTTGCATTGAGGATGTAACAGAAAGTAGGCATTTTCCTTTTGAAGTTCCTCTGTCTGCAAGTACTGCTAATTATATTCAGCTTAAATTAAAAGCTGCTATTTGGTTTCACAGGTAGGCAGGAGATGTCTGCTCCTGAGTTTAAAAAGTATATTGGAAATGCTATTGAATCTCCAGTGCCTGTCAAGTCAGCTATTAGTTAATGTTCTGTTCAGTAGCTGAACAGAGTGGTGGAGAAATTAAGTGGGAAATGAGTCAACTGACCATCTTCTCATGTATTCTCAGTCCTTTTTTTTTTTTTTTCCTAAGTATGTTCAGGTATTTCTTTAAGGAAAACTTTTTTGCAAAGTGAGAGTCAATTTGAGGCTTCTTAGACCAGTGATTGAAGTATAACACTGAATGTGTTGTACATATAATGGGTGAACCAACACAGCTTAAATAGCTTTATTTTTTCTTAAAACCTTGATATGTTGAATAAAATGTATAAACAACATTTTGGGTTTCACTTACGCCATGAAATTTGTTTTATCCATGCCAGGATTTATTCATATTTGTGCCAGGCTTAAGTTTAAGTGTTGACTTCCCCTTTATTGTGGGAAGACATCTTAGTATCCTCTGAAACATCAACTTTTGCTGTTGAGTCAATGTAGATGTAAAACATTTTATTTTGTTTTTCTACTATGGGCTATCTGGACCAACAGCAAGAGGTGGGTATTTCTCCTTCACAGCTTCTCTTCCCAGTAAGAGCCGACTGGCATGGAAAAGATGGATACTTTTTTAGAGAGTAGTATTTATTGCCCATGCAGAAGGTAGTTGCTGTGTTGCAGGTGGTTATGGCAGTAGGATTCAGTTGATACCAAAGACTTGTCTCTGGGTGAAATTAGCTCTTAGACATCTTTAGGGGATTCAGATAACAGTATCTACATTTAGGCCTATGTATCAGTTTCAAGTTTGTTTGCATAATGGACACCATTGAAATGAGCAGTAGGATGTGGAAAGAGGTGGCTGGATCAAAGCACCTACTGCTGTTCATATGCAGGGAGTTCTAACTTGATCTTGTCCATGACTGCTATGAGTTAAAAATGTTATTCCATCCTTGGCTGCTTGTTGTAACCGGTTTGAGGTCATCTCTCTCTTGGCGCTGATCAGTTCATTCAAGCATCTTAATGCAAATACTTTTATCATTAACTGAAACTAAAATACTGGCATGTGAACCCAAATGGCTGAGGTTGGTGCATGTGTTTCCTCTTCAGTAAGACTGCTGCGCTAGTGCCATCTATCCAGTAAGTGTGTGTAGACAACTAGTAGTAGTGACTTCCCAAATGGCAGCAACTGGGTTTCTAGACCTCTTCTATCCAAGCCTTAAGCAGGTGTTGATGAGCTGAGTTAGTTGTATTGAAATGAGCTGTAAGCAGCTAAGTCTTTAAAAAAAAAAAAAACAAATACTTTTGAGTCACTTCCTGTTTTCATTTACTGTTTTTTTTGAAATACAGTGTTTCCCCATTACCATTTGATATACATTATGATTTCTTTTGTCTACTTGACAATTTGAAAACACAGATCTAAGAACTGTTGATTCACCAGCATCTTCGGGTAGTGCTCAGTGTGCTATAACTCTTCTGCCACTTTGAAATGGAAGAAAATCCTTATTAGGATGACCAAAATGCAAGGTGTTTTATGCCTATGCTTTCACCAAATAGAATATGTGAAGTACACTGTTCTGTTACAGGGCCAGGCTTAGGACAACTTCATCTTTCCTTCATCATTCCCCATTGCAAAGAATGGGTCTGTTGGAATTAATATGCGTTATTCCTTTGGTTAAGTATAAATAGAAAAAATAGAACAATGGTACTTAAATAAAACTTTGCAATATCATATTGCTGTTTATTGGTAGCTCACAAGTAATACATGTACCTGGTTTTCCTTCTGAAATTTTACAACTTTCTGTTTATCAGTGCATGTCTCATTTCTGAAAATAAAAACCATTAGCGAGTAGGGGTTTGTTTGTGATATTTGCAGTTTATCATTAGCTGTTAAAAAACACTTAAATTCATCTCCCCCCATCCCCTCTTTTTTTTTTTTTTTTTGTAGGTGGTTTCAGACACCATCACAGGTTTTCTATCACGCAGCAACTGAACATGGAGGAAAAGATGTCTACCCAGGGCAGTGCTTGTGGGAGGGATGTGAACCTTTCCAGCGGCAGAGGTTTTCCTTCATTACCCATTTACAGGTGCAGATTTTCTTTCACATATTATTTCAGAAAATAGTGGGAATTTCATTATAAATTTCTACTTACCTTTCTCACTGTGTTTTCCCTTTAAGCAGGATAAGCACTGTTCCAGAGATGCTTTGCTTGCAGGATTAAAGCAAGATGAACACGGACAAGCAGGAAATCAGAAGCCGTCTAATAAGTAAGAGACCTGAGCCTCATTAGCAACAGAGAAAATTAAAAGAATTAGAAATTATCTGAAGAATTTATGTATTTATAACTTGGCTTATCCGGTGAAAATTTTGTTATGTAGAGTCTATAGTAGTAATCAAATTTGAGGTGTATTACAGTAAGACAAAATGGGCAAAGGAGTGAAAAGATTGTGGTATGGAGATGTGGTTGCAGTTATCATAAAAAAACAGGTGATTTCTTAAGGTATATGGTCAGTACTCTTTGATTATTGTTCTCAACATTTTATTCTGATTTTTTACCAACTGTAGAGCTGTTTATAACTTTTATTACAGCAGAAAAATGCTTGTAGTCCAAGTGGAAAGTTACTTGTTGTGTACAGTTCAGTGATTTCATCAGCTGAGATGGATTGTCTTGCAACTTGCTGTGCTCCTTCCTGTTTTATGGTCTAAATTTGGGCTAATTTGGTTCAGGGACTCTTGTAATATACTTTCATTTAAACAGGCAAGCAAGATAAATACCAACTCCTTTGAGTCTTCTAATTTTGTGCTGCTACCTGGAGTCAGTTTTGGCTCTCCTCTTTCCCAAGATTAATTCAGACATCTGGAATTAATACTGGAGAGCACAACCCTATTGCTTTGGGGGTGTGGGGATGGTTATGTTAATACTGGAGTTATTCAGAGTTCACTTAATTGTGCAAGTGTATTAAGACTAGGTCTTTGTTAGTAACCAACTGGAATCTTTTTGTTGCAAGCTAAAGATATAATTGCACGGTCCCAGCCAGATTTTTGCAGTCTGTTCTGTGGCTTCTTAAATTGCTACCAAGCTGCTGGAGGCAGCAGAGGAAGTTGAGTATGAAAGTTGATAATTTAGTTTGGGAGTCCTTTTACTTTTTTTAATATAAACAAACTTCTTAACACAGACTTATGATTGCTTTATGGTGCCTTGTTTCATTACATTGAACAACATTCAGACCTCTGAAAACCACAAAATGAAGAATTATGTTAATGTAGTCTTAAACACTTGGTAAATGGGAAGTGTAGGGCTGATATCATCTACAAGCATGATGTGATCTTAACTCTGCCTTTTCAAAAATGTTGTCATACAGGTAACACATCCAGTAGCTACGTGTGCACACGGGCTTCTTTAAAATTGACACAGGTACTCATACTAGAAAAAAACATTCATACATCCCCTCTTCTGAGATAGTATGCACCAGTTAAGTGGGATTCAGGAAGCAGAAATTTATATTCATAACTAGCTCCTGCTGAAATATTGAGACTGCAATAGCACAAGATACTAAGAATGTGATTTCAAAATATAAGTTGAAATAAGAGCATTCACTACTCTGAGTAGGATGGTTTGAGTTTGTCTGTTCTTGTTCCTTCTTTTAGCTCTGCACTGCTTACAGTGAGAGAACTAGCGTTAGTTTTTGTCTGACTGCATGGTATACCAATTCTAGTTTTAGAAAAACCTAATTAATTTTAAGAGTGTATTTTTCAGATTAGTAGAATACAGATGGCTTACAGTCAGTAGAACATCAGTACAGGAGGTGGGCTGGAACAGAAGAAAGGGATGAGACCTTTCTTTGTTACCATTCACAGTTATACACTCATTTTATATGAAGTCATGGAGGTTCCCTGTCTGTTACTTTTAAAGTGTTTGACACTGTCTCACATGACGTCCTTGTCTCTAAGTTGGAGAGACATCAATTTGATAGGTGGACAACTCGGTGGATAAAGAACTGTCTGGATGGCCGCATGCAAAGAGTAGTGCTCAATGGCTCAATGTCCAGCTGGAGACCAGTAACGAGTGGTGTCCCTCAGGGACCGGTCTTGTTCAACATCTTTGTCAGTGACATGGACAGTGGGATTGAGTGTGCCCTCAGCAAGTTTGCTGATG
>JASSUY010031652.1:5481-18735 GCA_032466535.1 Forpus xanthops | reverse complement strand
ATGTCATTACATACAAAATAAAGTTATCTCCCCCATATTATGCTGCTTCATGTCTGGACTCATCAGCTGTTCACTTCTGTGCTATGTATTATTCTAAGAGATGAATGTTTAATATTTCTACAAGTGATTGTACAGCATTTAAGTATGGCCTTGTTTAGGTGGCCATAATAGTTTTGAAACAGCTCTGGTTTATAGTTCTTCTGAATGTGCAAGGTGATCTAAGACTTTTGTAGGATAAAAGATTAGAATATCTCTAAAAAAGGGTGCCAGAATGCCTAAAGATGAATTTAGGTAAAGGCAAGCAATAGAGGTCTGTTGTAGAGCAGCTTTGAATTTAAGGAGCATCCTTGTTCTTTTGCCAAAAACCTACCTCAAAACCCAACAGCAAAAAAACCTTGCCCCAAATCCCCTAACCTAGCTCAATGCCATTTGCATGGTAACCACGTGTTTATACATGTTACAGTAAAATTCTTGGTAGTATTCTGTTTGATTGCAGTGAATTTCTTCCATTTGTCTCTACTGAGGAATGTTTTTGAGTCCAGAAATAAGTACTCTAAAAATTTCACTTGATCAGTATGTCCAGATCAGGACTGTACAATAGAGTACATAGTAATCTTGCTGTTGATGACAATTCAGATTATAAATGTCATCGATATCCTTTCTGGAGAGTAAGTATGCAGCTCAGAATGATATATAATTGTGTAACATCAGGAGGACTCAGTAGAGAGCTGCCTCATGCTTGCTTGCTTGTGGCATCCCTGTGGCTTGTGACAACTGTCCTGCAATGTGCTGAGAAACTTTGCTTACTACTGGGGCAATACACCAGAGAATATCTGCACAGAACACATCTATCTTTTGGGTTTTTTTTTTTTTCTTCCTCTTCACCCTCCCTCTTCTGGGAGAAGTGGCTGAAGTAGCCCATGCAGATGTATCTCTTGGGAACTAGCTGTTATGTGGAGATTGTATCTGTACAATACTTGTAGGCAGTCAGACTCTTGATTTTTTTTGTGGATGTGTTTAATTCATTAAATGACAAGCCACTGCCTATGAACGTTTCTGTGTTCTTTTGCTAAGAGAATAACATCTGGCCACATCTGGAGTACTGTATCCGGTTCTAGGCTCTTTAGTACAAGAAAGACAAAGAGCTACTGGGGAGGGTCCAGCAGAGAAGGATTATCAGGGGTCTGAAGCATCTCTCTTCTGAGGAGAGACTGCAGGAACTGGGCCTGTTTGGTCTGGAGAAGAGCAGACTGAGAGGGGATCTCATTAATGCATGTAAATATCTCAAAGTTAGGTGCCAGAGGGATGGTGCCACACTCTTCAGTGGTGCCCAGTGACAGTACAAGGAGCAGTGGTCGTAAATTAAAACATGAAGGCTTTCCCTCAACATGAGAAAGAACTTCTCTACACTGAGGGTGGCAGAGCACTGGAAGAGGCTGCCCTGGAGGGTTGTGGAGTCTCCCTCTCTGGGGGCATTCAACACCCACCTGGACATGTTCCTGTGTAACCTGCTCTGGGTGGCCCTGCCTTTTCAGGGAGGTTGGACTAGATGATCTCCAGAGTTCCCTTCTGACCTTAATGATTCTGTGATCTCCTTAGAGGATTGGCTCATATTTGTGTGTAATAGAACACTTGTAGGAAGTGGCTGTTCTTAATATGAGTTAGTAGGTTCCCAATTAAAAAACTGAACAAAACCTTCTGTAGCGATATGTCATACTAACAGACAGCTTGTCATGCAACTTGCTCTGGCATGCTCCCCTATAATATTGCTTCCCCTCCTGACTTCCCCGTGACCTGGCTCCCTCTTCCCCTCTCCAAAATAAAGCCTCATTTAGCAGTGTTGTATTACTGTCTTATGGATATTTCTTGGATTTTATACCCTTTTCTAAAGTGAGGTGCTTCAAGTTCAATGGATGCCATCCTTTCAGATACATGATGAAACGTGGCAGTGGGCTGGATTTGATTTTTTTGAGCTGTAGTGTTAGAAAAGATCACCATGTTCATTTTATATAACTTGTTCATTTAGGGAAGGGTTAAATTTAGATTATGGATGTAGCTTGAACACCCTCCTAACCCATCTCCTAGGATTTTAATTACCAGTACAAATCTCATGCCAGATCTACCAATTTACAGGGCTAGATGTGAGGCATGTCAATATGGCCTCTTTGCAAGCAAACGAGTGCTCAGTTTCCTTGTGCTACTATCTGGCTAGGTTTGATAGCTCTGGTCTTAAGCTCATGGTAAATTCTGTTGAGAGCGTGGTTCTGCTCACTGCAGCCACTTAAGGAGAAATGAACTTGTGTTCTGCCATCTCAGAGTAGCAGATTAAGCACAGCTCTGCCTGCTGGAGACTGCAGACCCTGCAGTAAGGCAGTTTACTCCCACTTCGTGATAGACTTGGATTGTAATAACACTGTCATTTGTGGCTTTAAAAGTATATGCAGCTTGTTGGTGTCTTAAGGCTGGTGTTACTGTAAGATGTGATGGGATATTTTTACAGATGGATCCAGAAACTAGTCATAACAAGTGCTGTGAAAACTACTCTTCTAATCCATTGTTAACATTTCTGCATTCCTCCCCATGGTTAACAGAGGTTTTGGAATTAGTTCAATTTAGTTGATTTTGAGAGAATTTTTATTGGAAGCCTGTATTGTATGCAAGAAAATCATGGTCTCCATATTGCAAAGATTGAAAGTTCTGCAAAGAGCAAACAGCTCAGATGAAATCCTTTATGCTGCGTGATTTACGGCTTAAACCATGACAACTTCATAAGGATACTTTTGCAGCATAAAGCATATAGTTGAAATACTGCTCCAGTACAAATAGTTTTGCTGAGTTCTCTGTGCTGTCACTGAGCATGTTCAAGAATGTGACAGTTTTGAATATTTTTGCATACAGTTTGTTTTAGAATACTTGTGTAGCAAAGCATGTTGAGGCAGTTACGGTTTGAAGTTGTTGTGGTGTTCTCCATCTAATGTGAAGCTTTTGCCTGGTATTTATTCTTTAATTATTGGGTAAGAGAAGATGCTTATCCACAAAGTATTTTGGTGTGGGACTTAAAAGCTTCTATCTGTTTGACAAATAACGTGTTTGGAGTTCAGAATATTGGGTTTTATAGCTTGGCTTTACATGGGCATGTTTCTAACTTTTTTTCTTAAATGAATAAAGCTTCCATGCTTAAAATGAAAAACCTGTGGGTTTTTTATTTAGTTGATTACAGACTAGAAAGGGGATTCAGTAAACTGCTTCAGAGCTGTTTATTAAGTTTCTAAACCAAGTAAATATTCTTTATAAAATGTACCAAAATAAAATAAGCAAAGGTGTGATTCTCAGCCTCCCCTCCCACCCTCCATCCCCTACAATATCAAAGGAACAGACAGCCCTTCTTCCCTTTTCACCACCCCCCTGCCTTAAGTTAAACAAACCAAATTCTAGACGCTGAAGTACTGCTAGTGCAGATTTATACTAAGGAGGACTGCATTCAAGTGTGGGAGAGCCAGCTCAACACAATTTAGTATAGCTGTTTGGGTATTCATATGAGTAGCTGAAGAACTGTATGAGGAAAAGAGTAGGTTTGGTTCAGCATGCTCAGTTGAGAAGAGGGCACTAAGATAGGATTTCTGATACAGTTTGTTTAACTGTGTTCTTGCTGTATGAGTCATTTAATTTACTGTCATTTATGGAAAGCAACAGAGAGGCCTTCTGTAGTTTGGAAGTGAAAAGATTCGGAGGCGTGTAAGAGTGAATGTCTGTTTTCAGAATGGAAACAAACTACTTTTAAGTTCTTGTCAGCACTGGCTAAGAATACTTGAATTCCACTTAGAGAGTTTTCTGGACTGAGAGAGGCAGTGATGGGGAGCTCAGTGTGGTCTTCTGATTTCTGAACTACTAGGTGATAAATACCATCTTTACAGTGCTTTTTTTTGTCCAGTGGTACTTATCCTGAGTTTGAGACCAGTATGTTACTTGTCTTGTTGGTTGGGGTGGCACCATTCCAGCTTTGTTACTAGAGTTCTCATCGTCCAAGGAGTAGGAATGAAAGAATTAAAAAGCTCAAGGAAGGCAGTGTTATGTCACGAAGGTTAAGCTATGCATAATGCTGTAAAGAGACAGTGTTTCTACGTGTTATTTGATAGGAGAAGGAGATTAAGGTATGTCAGTGAAGAGGGGAAGAGTGAAATGAAGCTCTGAATCTGATGATCTGCTAGAGCGGAGGTTGTGTTGCATTTTTGTAAGGCTGGCTTAAGGAAAGAAAATGTATAGCTACTCGTATTGTGCCTGAAACAGGGAGCCATGATAGTCTGGAAGGAAACATGAAATGAATTTTAGCTAACTGCATGGCATTTTTTTATCTCAACAATGCGGGGAAAGAGGATTTTTTAGGAAACTCTGGTTTATTTTGCTAAACAAGAAGATATGGCTTTTGTAGGGAGGAAAAAAAAAAAACCCAACAATCCCAAAACAAAATTACTTTGGAATGAGTGTTCAGTGAAAGGTCAATACAGCTATAAAGGAACTTAGCAGATGTTTGAGTTTTGTGTTTTTCTGTTCTGGGACCCAAAGTGCAAATGTTCCTTCATTTTGTAGTGCTAATGAAGTCTTGGATCAAAGCAAAAATTATAACCTTGTAGCAGCTCTTTTTAGTCTCTGTTGATGCAGAAAGAGCTCTGTTTCAGTCCTTTTTTGGTATTGTCAGAGCTGCAATTGAAAGCTTGCTGTCTTGCCCATTCTGCTTTTAGAGGACCCTGAGGTAGCTGCAGTCTGTGCCCTGGATGATGAGACTCACAGGGGACTGATTGGCTGTGGGGCTGGGGAGCAATTTCCTGGAGTACATCTGTGTCAAGCAGAGCGAGCTAAAGCAGTCATGTATGCGCAGTCTCTGATCTCCTGGGAGGTTCATTACGGGGTCTTGTACAAGGACATTCTCTGCTTCTGCACATCAGCATGGAAGAAGCTCATCCAGGGAAGAAAATGCAACCTGTATGTAAACAGCAGCTATGTAACTTGATAATGGTTTGAATGCGCTTTTCTGCAAGGGGTATGTAGGAGCTGTGTCTCAGAATGGTGTGCTTCCTTAGACTCACTGGTTGTGGGAAGAAATCTTTGAAAGATTTGGGGATAGAAATAATATTTGAAGTTGAGATTTCTGTATTAGGGAAGATATTTTCTGTGTCGCAAGAAGTGCTTAATCATAGTAATAGGCTTAATTCAGAAAGTAAGTGTGCTTTTACAATTATGAGATTATAATGCTAGATTTGCAGTATGTTTCAGTGTTTGCTGCTGCTATTGTGCTGCAGTTGTTGTAGTTTGTTCTGTTTTTTCTGATGTGTGTGTATTTTTTTGTTTCTGCCCTGCTTCCCCCATTTTGAGTCATCTTTTCTTAAAGGTTATTAAACGTGGCTTTCAGTAGTTGAGTGCAGGTATAGCAGGGAATTTTCTGGTAAAGAATCTTGGAATAGCATATTCATTGTTCCTTCTGACAAAAATAAAATGAACTTAATGAGCTATGTAACTGAGGTAAAACGATCACAGAGGCAGTGTTTTGAAATGTCAGTGGCATAGCTACAAAACTATGGGAATTTCTATAGTGAAGGGGATTGTTTAGCTCTTGTAGGGGGTAGTCTTTATCACTGCTGTTTAACTGCAGTGCAGTGTGTAAGAGGGATTACTACTATAGAGTTCCTTGGAAACTAAAATCTATCAAATGGAATTTTCCTGAGCTGTAAAGCTTTAAAGACCTTTGGATTGGATTATATGAATTTTATAAGATGGCCACTTAATTTGTCTATTACCTTGTGTGACTATAAGAAGTAAGAGTTTCATTTATACATGTTAAAATACACGTGAATGCAGTGGTCTTGTTTGTTAGGGTCTCTGTAATACAGTGATCAATTTTTGATTTTCATTGTGCTCTGGACACAGAAACCCATTGGGCACACCTCGAAGTCTAGGCAAAAACCTGAGGTGACTAGTTATAAAGATTCCTCTACTGCTTTTTCTATCTGTAATTCTAGAAATCAAAGTGAATGGGGCTATGAATTTGTTGAATGAAATTTAGTCTGTGAGGCAGTGATAAAATGCAACTTTGTAAAATGACTGCTATAATGTTAGATATGGAACTTGATCTCATGTGTCAGGTTGGTGAGATTACTTGCTAAGTTTATGCAGGTGGTAGATTTTCTGGCTTGTCAAACACTCTTATTGGATTCAAACAGGCTTCTAATTTTAAGCAAATATTCTCTTACATTTTAGTAATGCTATAATATAAATCAAAGTATCCCTTTTTCTCATATTTCTTCTATTTTGTTGTTTTTTGGACAGATTTCTACTGTGTGCTATTGTTGACAGCCAGGCACTACTGTGGCCGCTCTGTTATTAGTGTTGCTTCCTCTTCTTCCTGACTTTTTGTCCCAATTTAATTTTGTCTTCTGATTAACATAAGCACTCTGTGTTTATTGACCAAGGACTAGTGTCTGGTTTGTCTGGAACATGGGTTAACTTGCAGGTTATGGTGCTCACTGAGACAGTAGCCTGCTGGAACCACTGAAATAAAGTTATTTATAAATATTAGACACTCAGTTGTGCAGTAAACAAAATGTGAATGTGTTTAGAACTGTTTTTTTGCCCAAACTGTAGTGTGGTGTTTTTTTTTTCTGTGTGGGTTTGTTTTTTTTTTTTTCTTTCTTTTTATTTTTAAAGTAGCACACATATGTGTCTGTCTTCACTGTCCTCCGCATGCAGTTTTGGAAAAGTAAAAGTATGGAATACAACTTCTGGACAGTCCTATGGAAGTCTTTATTGTCTATTGGACATACTTGTCCAAATAAGGTTTGTATAGCTCTTCTGTTTTTTTTTTTTTGGTGGGTTTTGTTTGTTTGGTTTTGGGTTTGGTTTTTTTTTTGGGGTAAGTCTTCTAGAAGCAGATTGGTCAGATGTATCTAATAGGGTAAGCTGAGCAGTTAATTAGAGGATTAGTAGGCTAGAAAAACTTCTCTAAGTATTCCAAGCCTCTTTGATAACAACTATGGTGTTACTGAAATCTAAGCACCAACCCTTCCTGTGAGGATCCTAGCATTGCTTTGATTAGGAGGTGTCTTCATTTACATGTGAGAATAGTTGTATAAATTAGTAATTGTATAAGCCCAGGTAAGATTCACAGGAAGGACAGTGGTGGTGTATGGGGAGGTGACGCCAAAACCAATGAGCTGTACTACAGTCTGCTGCAGTGTGTGACCAGTACCCACTACTATGATAGCAGGGGGGGGAAAGCAGCTGTTCCTGTGCAAATGAAGCCACAGCAAATACAACCAAAGGGGAACCCATCAGTATAGAATGCTTCCTATTTTAAACCTGGCGAGTGTTCTGGTTGTGAATTATTAATAATTCTTATCCATATATATTTAGAGGCAAAGCTATCTAAAAATTGCATGCTGACAAAATGAGATGGAGCCCATTTATATTTGGTACATTTTCCCTTGGCTGTTATGTTGATTGCTTGATTTAGAACTGGTAGTGTTTCGTCACTTTGGCAGCTTAAGAAGATACAGTATTGCAGTGTAGACCAGTACTGTGCTCAAAGAATTTACTTTAAATGCATTTGTAGGATTGCTTCTGCAGTTCAGCTGAAAACTCTTCAATATCCTGAATGGTCATGGAGTGGTTTGTATTGGAAGGGACCTTAAAGATCGTGTAGTTCATGTAGTTCCAATGCCCTCACTTACTACTATTTAGAAGAACTGTGATTTTTTTTTTTTTTTTTTTTTTTTTTTTTTTTTTTTTTTTTTTTTTGTATCCTGGCTGTCCTTCAAGGAGGCAGCAACCGGAGATGCCTGCCCTCTTGCCCACCATAGGCTCATCTTACCTCTGGTTTAAAAGCAGAATCAGTCTGACAGAGAAGTAAAACAATATATTTAGAACTTACCAAGTGCTGCTGTTGGCCGTTCCTGCAGGTGAATCACATGAAAAAGCCCTTCTCAGTTTACTCACTCTTTACTAGGGGTACTGAGTGCTTTGTATGGATAGCAGTGGGAGATGTAGAGTGCTGATAATTGCCAGAGGTAGAATGATAACCACTGAACTCTGCATACAATATCACAAATGGCATTAATAAATACATTCATTTTCTGGTTTCTTTTCTTATGACTTCTAGGGCTGCTGTGTCCCTGGTAAACTTGCAGTCCTACAGAATTAGGAGATAACACTGGTCTTGCCTGATTTTTTTTTTTTTATTTTTTTAATTTTTATTTTTTCCTTAAAGTATTAGTGCCTATTAACTTACAGTTCTGAGAGGTTGAATGGGTAAGAGGCTCTGTATGCATTCTGCGCATCAGGGATATATTGTTTCCTGCCTACATGGAGTATTGTGTGTGCTTGGAATAGAAATGCAGGTTTCTGAAACAAGCCTCTTGGGAAATGATGTAGTGAAAATGAATCATGAATGACCCTGCTGGTTCTTAATCTGAACAATGTATTTCAGTAGCTGTGTGAGAATAGAAATGAGTTTGTATCTATGTATAAAAAAGATTAGTTTTAAAATACTTGTACATAAATATGAAGCAGTACCCCCTCACACTCCCTTGTTTGGATCTGGTTGGTTGTGGGTTTCTTTCTCCTCTTGCTTCCCCCCCTTAATCTACTTGAATAAATGCTGCAGTGAAGGTTCTTTGTAGCATGACAGTAGTAATGTAATATGGGGCTTTGGGGGGATGGTGGATATTTGTTTGTGTCCTCTTTGGTGCTCTGCTTATTTACTCCCATGGACACTAAGGCTGTCTCCTCTGGTGCTGCAGGTAGTGCCCAACTCTGATGGAAGAACTTGGGGCTGAGGGAGTGCAAATGTAGCATACAACCATTGACTTAGCTAAATAATGGCTTTAAATGTTGAGTTAAAATTATTCTCAACATAATTACTGTATTCTACTTAAATTTCAGAGGTTTGTGGTTCACTATATCAGCCATTTGTACAATCACTGTTTGTCATTAGAATGAATGGATTGAGTTGCATTTCAAGTACCTTAAACATTTGTTGCTTGCAAGCTGTATCTCATGGAAGTGTTTTTTCAGTAATGCATTTTGGCAGTGTGCCTGTCTGAAGTGTGTCATGCGTATGCGACTGCATAAGGTTAGCTGAGTTGCATGGTGAGAAGAGCTTGTACACATGACAGTGGAAAGTTCCTTTTAAACTTAATATTCTCTGCGTCATATTTGTGCCAGTCCATTAGATGGTAACTAAGTTGTGGTGCTGGAGGTGTTCTTGCAGACTTGAGTGCTTTCCTTAATGATGCATGTAATTTAGGATTGACCTTTTTTCTAAACGCTACTTTAAAGAAACATGTAACCATAATATTTTAGGTGCAAAACCTGTATTATGCTAAGTGAAGGCAAATAGCAGGTAAATAAATAAAGCATAAATAATTTCTGAGTACTTGTTTGTCTGCAATAAAAAGGGCATTACTCTTTTCCTCCTGAAATAAGACATGTGAAAATGGGAGCTAGCAAGAGGAACATTGATGGGGTTCTGCTAGAGCAAAGAGTATTTGAAAGTCTTGTCTGGTCTGCAGCAGTTGAAAAGATGTTTTGTTTTCATGCGGGGCAAAGTCAGAAGGCTGACGAGACGTGCTGTAATATATGTAGGCACCTCTGGCTGAATAGGAGGGTTTTACTGGAAGGTTGCTTCTACACTGTTTGTGAGTATCCACAAATCTGGCATTAGGCAAAAGTATACTTGATGTATTTTAATACAGTGTTCTACAATGACTTTTTTCTTTTTATTTCCTTGAAGTAGATTTATTTTTATAAATTACTATCTCCTTGTGGAAAAGCAAACCAAAGGTGAAGGTTTAATCTCCCTGGGGCACCTTGGTAGCTGCTTGTGTTGGTTTTTTTCCCTACTCCTTTGTTCTGTCTCTTGACTGAAAAGTTACATACATTCCAAGTTAATAATTTTGCTTTGTCTCATCTTCATCTGCTGTTTTTTGGCCGTTTGTGGGATTATTGTACATCTCGTTTCACATGACATGGATGGTAATCTGCAGAGGAGTGTTTGCTCTAGGGGGAATTCATTCTCTCTGCCTACAAAAGGGAAGTTGATGAGTTTTAAACAATCCTATCTGTGTATGTAAAGATTCAGAAAGTAGAAGAGATAAATAGAGTGGGAATGTATTTTGATTCAGCAGCTCTGAATTTGACTTTTTTCTCTCATTTCTGTTCCTTAAAGTGGCATGGTGGTTCTGTAATTACTGGAAGCCTATGCCCTACAGACTTTATTTTTAGCAAGGAAATGGTTGTAGCTTGGAATTAGTTTTATAGAGCATTTGGAAACCTTACTTGGTTGGGGTTTTTTTGTTTGTTTTGTATATCTAACTGAAGCCAGAAGTATCTTATGGTGGCATTTGCTATTGGTCTCACAAACAGCTGTGTTAAAATGATGCTTTTGCTTTTCTAAACAAAGGCTGAAAGGCTTTTCTTCATGTATGATATTTGTGGTTGCTAATGGTTTATTCTTGGAGAAGTCTTTGCATACGTTGAGTACTTTGAGATGGTGATAGAACGGTTTGCAAGGGCATGCATACCTTTCTGTAATCTAATCTCAAAAGACATGTTACTTCCACATGATGTGGGTTTGAAGGCTGCTCCTGTATGTGTAAGGTTAGCAACGTATTGAAGCAAAGGGTGATAAATATTAATAACATGGTATAAAGCATGCAGCATGTAACAGTTTCAAGATGTAAATGAGAGATAAATGTCTTTTCTTGCGTGTGTGTATGTCATTTTCTACCAGTATGTGGTAGTTTTTACAATCTGGGGAGAAACTTTGTCTTCCTTTATTGCTTGAAGCCTGTGTTTGGAAAGCTTCCAGGTGTCCTAAAAGGAGGTTGGGGAAGTTAGGTACAGGATATTTCATCAATCTGGCTGTAACCGTGGAACTAATTGTGGAAGAGGTTTTGATAACAGTTTTTTTGTAACACTAGAGGATTTTGTCCCTCATAAGACACTTAAAATGAGGATTTGTAATACTTCACCTATTTTCATTCTTTTTTTTGAGTTTCCTGGGAACATGCAGGATCTGTGTGTATATCTCTTTCTGTGAACTGGAGTGTATCATGGTCACATAACTTTCGACTTCATGTCAGTGACACAGGAATAGAAAGTAGGTGAGTCCTCCTTGATAGTGTTACGGCCTCACCAGCAGTCAAATATTTTGCTGAACTTATTTGGTGCCTCAAAAGATTGTTATCTGAGGCTTTTTAATAGTGTTCCCTGGAGGCCTCTTTTTGCTATTGGATTATGCATGTACAAAAATACGTTTCCCAAGCTGTGCTGGAAAATCCATCTTCAGTAAGGATAAGAGCTAAGACATACTTTGCAACTGTTTTTGATAACCATGCCAAAGATAAGGAAAAAGGGAATAAGAGGCCAAATAACATTATGAAGGCTTTTTGGGGTGTAGGAGCCAGGAACGTACCCCCTTCCCCCACCTTCCATCTTATTACTGTGACCGAATTTCTGTCACTTCTTCACAAATATATCCATCATTTGTATTCATTGTATTCATTAATTTGTTATTCTTCAACTATATTCATTAATTGTAACATTTTGGCAGATTTGTCCATCAGGTGTGGCTTTGGTTTAGTCACCTGAATTAACTTGATTGAAGCTGTCTGGAGTGTGCAGGGGTTCTGATTTTTCTAATGTTCATGCAGGACTCCACTTCTGTGTAACACCTTTCTTGAAAACACCATTCTTAGGGATGCAGCTCAGAATCATCTTCTATTTAGAGGTTTATTTGGCCATCTGCCACTGTTACATCTTGCCTATTTACATAGTGCTGCTGCTTTATTTTTTTTTAATGTGGTCTAGCTGCTTTTATGTTTGGTTTTTTTTTTTTTAACTAATAAGATTTTTTTCCTTGTGTGCCATTTTTCATCTTTATATTCTTTGATCTACTTTCCTCAGTATTCAGACAAAGAATAGGATTTTCCTTGTATGTGCACACAATACAGTGTAATATCTACTTAATTAAGACCAATTTTTTTAACCTACAGATGTTACAGATGTATGTTTTTTCTCATCCTAGTCACTTCCCTGTGAGATTACCAACTTATTCTATATATAAAGCTCACTTTTGAAGGATTCAAAAATCAGAGTGTAGGTGAATGTCTACACTATTGGGGTTCCCAGTCCCTCTTAGACTCCTGTTTTAGGCTTTTGTTTTTAACTCATGAAAACCGCTGTCACAGATCCTGTGTTGATCAGTGTAAATGTACCAGTGGGCTGCTGCCAGAAGTGGTGATCAAACAGATTTATTTGTGGTGGATCTAGCTGTCATGTGGCCACAAGAAAAGTCACTTTGGTGAACTGAGCTAATGGAAAACTGATTCATGCAGAAAGTGGGGACAGTGTTCTTCAGCAGTGAGCCTGCCCTTAGACACAGTTTGATGTAGAGTAAAGCATTACCCGTAGTGTAGGCAGTAGTTCTTTTGGAGAACCTCCAGCCTTCTGCCAGGAGGTTGTAATCTGAGAGCTGTTACAAGCGGACTGTATTCTAAAGAATGCAAACATTTGAAGAAAGGCAACTTCAATGTAGTTTCAATGTCAATTCTGAGATGAATTTATGAGATTACTATTGCTCAGTTATTTTAAGGCATATTTTTTTCCAAGAGTGAGCAAAAATGCTTAAACATCTGCTTTAGCAGTGTGATAAGTGTTATTAGAGATCTGTGCTTTTGCATTATGAGTGTTACAGTTTCAGTAGTAATAGAATCTGAACAAATCATAGAATCATAGAATAGTTAGGGTTGGAAAGGATCTTAAGGTCATCTAGTTCCACCTCCTCTGCCATGGACATGGACACCTCCCGCTAAATCATGTCACCCAAGGCTCTGTCCAACCTGGCCTTGAACACTGCCA
The DNA here is from genome assembly GCA_032466535.1 of Forpus xanthops. Classification (NCBI taxonomy): domain Eukaryota; kingdom Metazoa; phylum Chordata; class Aves; order Psittaciformes; family Psittacidae; genus Forpus; species Forpus xanthops. Next base: position 5,826 of record JASSUY010031652.1, on the reverse strand, counting down.
GCGATGGAGCATTCACAACTTCCTTGGGCAACCCATTCCAGTGCCTCACCACCCTGACAGGAAAGAATTTCTTCCTTGTATCCAATCGAAACTTTCATTTTTTAAGTTTGAACCCATTACCCCTTGTCCTCTCATTACAGTCCCTCATGAAGAGTCCCTCCCCAGCATCCTTACAGCCTCCCTTCAGATATTGGAAGGCTGCTATGAGGTCTCCACGCAGCCTTCTCTTTTGCAGGCTGAACAGCCCCAACTTTCTCATCCTGTCTTAATAGGGGAGGTGCTCCAGTCCCCTGATCATCCTCGTGACCCTCCTCTGGACTTGTTCCAACAGTTCCATGTCCTTTT
>JASSUY010031651.1:1550-15482 GCA_032466535.1 Forpus xanthops | reverse complement strand
GGGGGCGGGACGGGACGGGACGGGGCGGGATGGGACGGGACGGGACGCTCCTCCCTGCCCGGCCCGGCCCGAGGGGCCGCTGCTGGGAGCCCATTCCCGCCGCGGACGGACCCTGCGTGGGACCGGAGTGGGGTCGCGGGGTCCGTGGAGCCCCCACGGGCAGCCCCAGTGCAGCCTCTGCCCCCACGGGACAGCCTCGGTGCAGAGTCCCCGTGTGCCATGCGGCCACCGAACAGCCGCAGTGCAGATTTACCCCCAGGCCGGGCAGCCCCGGACACCACGGGGGAGCCCCCATGGAGCCCCACAACTCCACAGTGCGGTCCCCCTTCCCCATCCAGCACAGCCCGTAGAGCAGAGCCCCGGCCCAGCTTTGGGCAGGCAGCACCCCCCCCCCCCCGGTCCTAGTGCAGCCCCCACATATCCCAGCGCAAGCGCAGACCCCTCCAGTTCAAGCCCTCACCCCGGCCTTGGTGCAGCCCCCTGCACATCTGCGTAATCCCAGTGTAGGTTCCCCCATTGCACCCCCAGTTCAGCCCCGGTGGAATCCCCTTAACCACCCTCAGTACAGCCCCTGCATGGCCCCCACAGTGCAGCCCCCCCTCAAGCCCCTGCATGGCCCCCATGGGCTGCAGCATCTGCCCAGGGACCGCAGGAGGACCCTGACCTGCAGCATGTCCATGCAGGGCCCTGGGCATGGGAACCATGGGGACACACGGGAATGGGGCGGTTGTAGCAGGGACCAAGGCTTGGGCTGAGCATCCCCCGGGATCACACGGAGCTGCGTGCAGTGTGTGTTTAGGGGCGCAGGGTGGGATTCCCCCTTAGCCTGCCCCACGCTGTGGGTGCACACAGGTAACACCAAGGCACTTCCTACCTGCCCTCTGCCAGCGCTGGGGTCGGGTGGTGTTTGTTGTGTGCTGTGAAGCATCCCCATCATCAGGTAAATGAGGAAGGTCAGGAAGCCAAACGGGAGGCAGCCCCACAGCCCCACATGTGCACGGACTGCTGCCCGAGGGCCCTGCGCCCTCATCCCCTGTGCCCAGAGCCCCTTCCAGCCTGTGCCGTGGTCAATCCTGGCACACCATGCTGCTCTGGAGGCGGTGGGATGGGAGCATGGGGATGTTCCACCCGAAACCCTGCAGGCCCTGTGCCCACGGGTGGGCTGAAGCACTTAAACTCGTGTTTGTGGGTGTCACAGGGGTGCTCAGTGGTGGTACCCCCCCCCCAGGAAACAGCCTGTGTCAGGGTGTTAATGACTGATGCTTCCTATGGGGTTGTGGGGGCCAACCCTGCTCAGCCAGGACGTGGAGTCTGGGGGGGGTGTAAATACAGCACAGAGAATTTGGGATACGGGGGGCCTTGGGATTGGGGGTACCTAAATCCCATTGGGCTCCTGGGTTTGCTCCTGGGCCTCTTGAGCTGTAGCTGTTGGATGCCATTAGATGGTTCTTTATGGCTATTAAATATGGGAATGTGTGGGGCTGGCTGCCAGCCTTTGGCTGTAAGCTTGGGAAAGAGGAAGAGGAGCGAGGGTCGGCAATGGGTTAATGGGAAGGAGGTGAAACCGCTGTCATCTGTGTCTCTCATCACAGGGCACCTCACCACCAGCCCCCCGGCTCATCCCATCCCATGTCCCATGCCAGGCCTGGTGTTATCCCACTGCTTCCTGTTGTAAACCATTTCCAGAGCAAGTGTGAAACAATTAAACAAACCCAAGGGCAGAGTCTGCTGCTCAGATCAAAGCAGGGAGCCCTGCAGTGGGACCTCACTCTCGTACTCCCCCCTTCCCTCCTCCTGCATTCATTTGGGCTCCAAACCAATGCCCTGACCTGGGATGGGGAGTGGGGCCCTGAGGGTGCTGGGGGTGCTTAGGGTTTGAGAGCCAATGGGAGCTCAAACCCCTCTGAAACCTTAAAGCATCCCAGGGAGATGCCTCTCGGCTCACTCTGTCACGATAGAGCATCAGTGTGCCTCAAGAGCACGTAACAGATACCAAAGGACATGAGGCTCTTCACAGTCACTTGCTACCCTCGGCAGGGACGTGGATGCTCCCTGTTTATCCTCCCAGCACCACAAGCTGCATGGCAGCAGCCAGGCAGAGGGATGTGGCCCTGCGTCCTCCCTGGCCGAGCAGCATCCCTGTGCCAGCTCAACCTTGTGTCACCACGACTGTGCCACCACCTTCATCCTCAGCCCAAGGCAAGGCAGCCACGAGGGCGGCCTCAGCTTCCCACCGCTCACACCTCCCTGGGGATGGACACTTCTGCTCCTTTCTCCATCCAGGAAGCAGGGAGCACCTCGGCTCTGCCTGGAAACAGGGCTGTGGCTTTGCCCGGGCTTGTTCCCCACACGTGGAAAGCTCCGTGTGTTCAGCTCCATGCAGAGAGCCCCCATCCGCACTGGACCATGAAGGCCATTCATGGTATACGGGGCTGTTGGGGTCCCTGCTGTGCCCGTGTCACCTGGGGACGGAGGGGTGACAATGCCTTGAACAACCTGCTCTAGTGGCAGGGGTTGGAGCTGGGTGAGCTTTATGGTCCCTTCCAGTACAAACCACTCTGATTCTATGCAGTGGAGGCATAAGGGAGCACAAGCGCCTCGGTGCAAGGATAACTCCTCTATGCAGGCGCTGCTGTGGGACAGCACCATCCTTCCCCTGGTACAGAAGATCCGGTGCAAGACCCTCACAGGGAACCCCCTCAATCCCAAACGTCTCCTCCAGAGACCCCTACGAGGAACAGAAAGCAAAGGGAGGAAGGCGAAAGTCAACGTCCGACATAAATCTTTGTGCAAGAAGGGCTGGACACGCCATAAATCCAGAGAAACTTTTTCTTGCGAGTGCTCTTCAGGGGTTAAAAGTGATGGGGTTTTGGGGACTTTTAAAACCAGCCTTCATAAAAGGCTTTAATAGAGCCCTTGGCGCCCGTCCATGCGATCGGCGATGGCCAAACACGAACCCTCCGTGCACGGTTCGAAGTTTTAATCAGTCACAATCAAACGAGCGAAACTCTGGGCAGATGATGTTGTTACTGCGAGCTCAGAGAACAACGTCCGTCAGAGCAGAGCCAGGCGCAAAGGCAAACGCACACGCAGGTAATGCACATCTGTAACGCATTTCCATGGCTCCAGGGGCTGAAAAAACCCCTCCGTGAGAGCAGCGGCTCTTTGTAGGAATCCTCACAGATATTTTGCCTTGACAGCCCCGGACCAAATCTGCCAAAAGGCAGCGTTGGAGCGCGGGGCTGGCGTGGGAAAGTTGGTTTAGGGAGAAATCTGCCCCAGGCTATTTAAATCAAAACAGGCGTTTTTCTTCTTAATGGCAAATGCCTGTTAAATACAAGCAACGCTGCTCCCAATCGCTCCGCTCGCTGCTGCGCCTGTTGCTGCTTGACACTTTCATCTCCTTATCACCGCAATCGATGTTTTGCTCTTCTACAGTCAATGTGATAAACACAGGAGGGATGAAGCAGATGTGGGGCTGCATCCCTGCTGCGCTCCCCGCCGTGCCTGCTCTGGTGTTCGCCCTCCTCGCAGGGATACCTGCTCTCCCATAAAGGGCAGTTTTAGTAATGAAGCCTGGATCGAAGTGGGCAGAGCATCCTGGAAAGTCTGAGCAGACAAACAGCCACGGGGCCGGTGGTGTTGAACTATCCAGGCCAAAGCTGCCCCATAATGGGATTAAGCTGCGATTCCCTGGGGCGCTGGAGAATAAGGCTGGATTTGCAGGAATGGGCTAAGTCCTGATTTATTTATTGCTTTGTTCTTAAATAGCTGAGTGGAGGGTTGTGAATGGACAGAGATAGGATAAAGCGCACTGATCATGCCATCCCCCTGGCACGGCGGTAATGGCATCACCTCCAGCGCCTGTAGAGAACAACCTTCCCCCTGGAAGCACTGTGGAGATCAGTCCCACCAAGGCGCTGAGATTGGGATGGGACAAAGGACACCAGGCCCTCGCTGCATAGGAAGAGGTTGATGCCATCACGTCCCTGTCCCACACAGCTTCTGTTCCCGGCATGGGCACCGCGGGGTTTTCCTCCTCTCAGGCTGATGAAACTGATTTTAATTGCTGGCTATCACTGCTGCATGCATGCAGTCATTAGTCACTCACACGTGGGACTAGTGATGGGAGACGTCCCGGGGAGCAGATCTGCCCGCGCTGATTGTACCTGGGTGAAAGGTGCTATAAAACCTGTGTCACGTCCAAATGAAATCCCTTTTTTATGGGCTGCGAGGGCAGAGCAGGTGCTGGGCGAGTGCCTGAGCCCGGCCCCGGCCCCTGCGCTGCTCTTATCCAGCTCCATAAACCAACTGAAACATTCGCTGTTGTGTAAACAGAGCCCAGTGGGGTTTATGGAGCTGGTGGCGATGTGCCCGGCACCGAGCCCGTCCCATCGCTGCGCTGTTCCCTTTGGACATGCAGGCAGGGACTCTGGCCCATCCCAGCCTTGTCCCCAGCCCTGGGGCCGTGTGGGGCATCTTTACACCCTGCGCTCCATGAGCATCTTCTCTCAAAACCTGATTGTGTCCTATCATGGAATGGTTTGTGAGGGAAGGGACCTTAGAGCCCATCCAGCTCCAACCCCTACCACGGGCAGGGACACCTTCCACAGAGCAGATTGCTCCGAGCCCTGTCCAACCTGACCTTGAGCCTTTTAACCCGTTCCTCCTTTTCTGCTGAGGCACATGGGGCTTCTCACCACCTCAGCAAAGAGGAGCGTGTGGAGGGCTCAGGATCAGCCCCTTCTGATAAATTACATGAAATGACTGAAAAGCATCGCTCGCAGCACTGAAAACCCCGCTGTGGTTCTCAGCGCACAAGCCTGGGCATGAACCCGATACTGGGTTCCTGGACCGCCGCGTGGAGCTGAGCACCCCGAGCTGTGCTGGATTCCACCCGGATCCGCACTGCTGGGATCTGCCTCTCCAGGGCAGGAACTCATCATGCCATGGACACCGGGTCCAGGCAGGCTCCGGGGGGGGTTTCTGGGAGATGTGGGCATGCTCCTTCTCATTGCAGGGTCTCGGGATGCCATCGGTGCCAGCAGGTAGTTTCAGGGGCATTTCGGTGCCAGCTCTGCGCTCACAGCAATGGGATGCGGGATTGGGAGCTCCTGTGCTGGGCTGGAACCAGCTGAAATTCCTCAGTGATTACAAAGAGAGGGAGAAAAAGCACTTTCCGCACCCCAACCCTCGCTCCCACCCTCCGCCCCCTCTTTCCTTCCGCGTGGAAACAGGAAGATTTGGAGAGGTTTCATTCCACAGAGCAGCTGCAGAGTGGCTCTTCAAACACCCACACCCCCCAAAGCACACGCGGAGGGGACCACGCGTCTCCTGCCCCCATGCAGGGCTATGGGTACCCGGGACGGCAGCATCGCTGCTTGGGGGGCTCCTGCGTGCCCCCCACCATGGCTGGGTACATGTGTGAGGGCTGCTGTCGGGGAACGCTTCCCACCCAGCTCTGACCTTGGTGCCTCCCAGCAAAAACACCTCCTGGAGAGGGGCCAAGAACAATAGCCAGTTCCTTCTACTCCCTTCCTTCCCAGGCAGCCACATTATCACAGGGCTCAGCCGGGAATCAAAGCCAGGCACATGAAGATGGGAACCAGGAGAGATCGGCCAAAAGATGCCCTTTCCGCTCAGAGGAGAGGCCGTGGGGCACCGCTGCCTTCCGGGGCCGTCTGCTTTATCATGGGGTGCCCCATTGGGGTGGGCTCCATGCCTGGGAGGGAGGGAGGACACCCCCAAACCACACTTGTGCCCCTAGGAGCCCAGGAAAGCCCCCATCACGCCCAGCGCATCCTTAGTGCCATGGCACCAGGGGTGGCAGGATGCTGGTGGCTCTCATGAGCTGCAGCACGATGGCACCATGGTGCAGTGCAGGCACAAGGTTGGTGGCATGGGCCAGGCTGTGTGCCTAACCCCCCCCAGCAGCACCCTTCCCATGGCATGGGCTGACATCAGAGAGGTGTCAGCCCTGTGTGAGCCCCCCCGGCCACAATGAGCCCAACACTTCAAAGCCTGGAGGCCTTTCACATGCAGCGGCTATGGTGGGACTCACAGCCGGGGAGGAGCTGGGAGCAGGGGGGGGGATCCTGCACCCATGGGAGGGATGGGGCTGACCCCTGTCCCAGCGCAGGGATGAGGTGATGCTGCCCATTGGGACCCCCAGCTCCATGCAGAGTCTGCACCCCACTGCAGCGATGCCTGCATGCCGCTGCTCTCTCTTTGCTGCCTGGACTTTGGAGCACAGGGGCCGAGCAGCAGCCCAGGTTGTGCTGGGCTGGCTCCCTCTGCTCTGGCACCTCGCAGAGCCATGCCCCTGAGGCACAGGGGCTCTGCCGGGGCCTGGTGCCATTGGATCTGCTGCAGGCAGAGCCATGGTCCTGCTGCACCGTGCAGGGACCTGCGGGACGATGCTCCCATGGACATCCAACAGCAGCAACACATCAAAGCGCATCCTGATGGCAGCGGGTAAACAGGAAGGGAGAGAAAGACAAACACTGCTCCTTGCAACCGAGGGAGAGAAAAACAACTCTCCTCCAGGCAGGAGGTTTGCTGCCTCTCAGCTGCCAAATGAACCAAATGAGCCAAAAGGGTTTGGGACCGCTTGCTCCAAATGAGCGCTGCTGGAGGGGGCTGCAGGGGTGGGGGATGCTCATGATCTCCTGCTGATGGGGCATCGTGCTCAGTGCTCGGCAGCACAGAACAAAGTGGGATTGGGACAACTGGTGGAGATGGGGCTGAGCTTCCTCACCCGCTCTCTTCCCAGTGCCTTGCAGTGAGCCTGTTCCCAGGGCTGCCCCACAGGGCTGCACCAGAGTCCGGTAATGGGATTAGGGGCCTCCTTGCTCCTCCATCCCATCCTAATCCCACGGCGAGGGGAAAAGTCAGGCTGGGACAAAAGGCATTAACGGTGCACTCCCGGCTGCGGCTCAGTGAGCCCTGTGCCGGCAGTGGGGACGGTCACCAGGCCCCGCAGTGCTGCCACACGGGTGGTCACAGCCACCGTGGTGCTGAGCAGCGGGCATGGGAGCGGGCTCTGGCACGGCTGCGTTGGGCCAGTGGATGAGCTGAGTCCCGGCCTCGGCGCAGATGCTGTCCGGCAAAGTTCCTGTTTTCCGGAGAAATCCCCAGCTCCCACCTTGGAAAAAGCGAGCGGGCAGCGGAGCAGGTGCGTGGTGCTGTGCAGGGGCTCAGCGCGGCTCAGGGCTCAAGGCACAAACACCAGAGCTGGACCGGTCCGTGCTCCGAACCTCATGGAAGAAACCCACAAAGCTCCCCCCCAGTAACCCCAAACCCAAAGGATCCGGGATGGAGGCACCGATCCTGCTCCGGAGCACAGCCCAGACCCAAAAGGTGGGAAGATCAAAGCAAAGCTTTCCCCATGTCCCTGCTGCCCTCCGCATGTGCTGCCTGCACCGCGGTGCCTCCTGTGCCCGTTCAGGTCCCCAGGGCAGCCCAGCAGATCCCTGTCCCTGCAGGATCCAAAACCACCTCTGCACCCGTGGGAGCTGTCTTAGGTGTGTGTGTGATTAATGTGTGCTATTAATGTGTTATTAACTGTTATTAACAGGCGCGGGGGTGCAGGAGCAAAGCGCATCCCCAGCAGCAGCCCTGGGAAGAGCCTGAGGTCCCTCTGCAAAGTCCATGTTGGGAACACAAAGGGGAAGAGCCCCATGCCCCAAACCTCAGCCACCGGGGGGGACACCCAATGCAGCCGTGCTGGGGCATGGGGGGAACGGCCCCATGTGGGATGGCTTTAACCTCTGCGGCTTCGGTTTGCTGAGCGGGATGTTTTCAAACCTGAGCTTAAGGGAGGAGGTTTGCAACGGAAATATGTAACTGACTGTAAATAATGGCTTTTATCTGAGCGGTGCCCTGAGCTGGATGAGGCCCAGCAGCTCAGTGCAGGTGACAGGGAGGGTGCTGGGTTTCAGCCTCCCATCACCACCGCAGCCCCCCGATGCCTTGTGACAGGCTCATAAGCTGAGAAATGTGATGCTTTGCAAGGTTCAGTAAATATTGGGACTACTCCTCCCTCTCCCCGGTGCAGGTTTAATTGCTGGGTTAATTCATGAGAGCAAAAGGGGGGGGGAAGAAACCCATCTGGGAAAATAGGACCTGCTAAAAAGAATCCATTAATAACGGAATAATTGTTCCTCTGCATGTGATTCAGGCAGCTGCCTAATTGTTAATTACCTCGATATGAGAATAACAGGTAATTACGAGGCTGCATCACGAGGAGCTGCCTTTTTTTGTCTTCCTGCTTCTTTTCTGTCGGTGGATGCCGGAGCCGGAGCGTGTCCCAGCAGGTCACACCGGGACTCGGGCAGGTTCCTCCCGCCAGGCTGAGGTGGGAGCTCCACACCGCAGCCACATCCTGAAGCTATGGAAGCCCTTGGATGAGGAACCCCAAACAGCAGGGAGCCAGCCCCCTTCATAGCGTGGGACCCTGCCCATGGGGAGCGCGGAGCAGAGCCCCACTGAGCAAACAGGAGGCAGAAGTTGTTGGTGACCTCGGCTGTGGAATTCCTCGAGATTACTTTGTTCAAGAGGCATTCTTGGAATATTTTATTCCCATTTGTCTGTTGCAAAACGTGCTCCCTCTGCAAGTGCGCACACACACACACACACTCAAACACACACACACATACACTCACTCCAACACACACACACGTACACACACTCAATCACATACACACTCACACACACTCAACCACACACACACATACACTCACTCCAACACACACACACGTACACACACTCAACCACATACACAAATACACACACTCAAACACACACACACATACACTCACTCCAACACACACACACGTACACACACTCAACCACATACACACTCACACACACTCAACCATACACACACTCAACCACACACACACATAAATACACACACAACCACACACGAGTACATACACTCAGCCACTCACACAAATACACACACTCAACCATACACACACTCACACACACTCAACCATACACACACTCAACCACACACACATACACACACTCAACCATACACACACTCAACCATACACACACTCACACACACTCAACCATACACACACTCAACCACACACACAGAGGCCTCAATCAAGTATCCAGCATAGACAAGACCTTCTGACCAAGCAATGCTGCTGGGTTCCATATTCTAGAGAGGAAGGGAGGCAGTCAGGCACTGCTGAAGGTGCTGATAACATCTGTGCAATCAGTGACGCTGCTGCTGGTGAGTTGCCATCCTGCAATGATTGCCTTTGGCTTCATGCAAAGGAGAGATGCCAGCCAAGAGATGGCCGACAACAAGGAACCGGGACACAGAGCATGGAGCAGGAGGTGCTCAGCCCCACAGCCCTGGCCCGGGGCACGTCCCACTGCCAGCAGTGTGCTGTGCAGGGAGGGATGCTCTCCTCACCCTGGCTTCCTGCAGCCAAAATTAGCCCAGGCCCAGGTTCCTGTGCAGCTCCTGCGTTAAAGTGGGAATGGCTCTGTGGAGCTCTGCCCTCCCGTCCATCACCTGCACCTCGGGCAGGAAACTCCATGTCCCTCTATGTGTCTGTATGTGTCCCACCCCACAGAGGCCTCAGTGCACCACACAAGTCAGGTCCCAGCAGCAGGATCCACGTGACTGTGTCCCTCTGCACTGGGAATGGGGACGGTTCCAGTCCCACGTGGGATCCATGCAGTGGGATCTGTGCAGTGGAGATGCTGGATGGCTTCAGTGGGCTGGCGAGGGCAGGGCAGGCACAAATCCCCACCCACAGCGGTGACAGGGGCTTGTTTTCCTAAGCAAATCACCACAGAGGCTAAATATACATTTTCCATTGAGCTCCCCAAAGCAGCGATAGCCCGGAGCCTAAAAATAAATCCCTTTTGATTGTGCCTTGGCCAGAATTAGAGTGCATCCGACCAAGCCCTGCTCTGTTCACCCCAACCTGAGCCCTCGCTCTCCCTCGGGGTTCCCAGTGGCACAGAACAGGGCATTCCCATGTCCCAATCGTCTTCCACAGCTCCGGCTCCTCCATCCGATGGGTGCCCATCTGGAGATGCAAGGGACCAGACTGAACGTGGTCCTTGACCTTCCTGTCCAGCCCCAGCTCGTGCCCCTTGCGCTGCACTGCTCCATCCCAGTGAAATAACACATTTGTAAGGAAGAGGGGAAAAAAAATAGCCTAAACCCTGTAAAACTGAAATTGTGGCTCTCCCGGGACGCAGCGTCTGAAATATTCCCACAACCTTTGCATAATGCATTGCTCATGTCAGACCTCAGGAGACAGAAATGAATAGCTAACAGCAAGCAGGCATGGCACACACGTGGGCTCTCCTTCGCTCCGCGCTCCCAGGGGCTCTCTGCTCCGGGGATGCTTTTCCTTTACATCCAGCTCGGATGATTCTGGTTTAAAGACATGAGAAGAAACAGAGCAGAGCGGAGTCGTGGAGCAGTGGTGCCAAACAGGAAATATTCAATAAATGTTTATCCTCCAGCACAATGATGGGGCTTCTAAAGTTTTCTATGGATGTGGTTTAAGGGTGAAGGGGTGGAGAGGCTTTTCCTCCCCCTCCAGACACTGAATGAGCTGGAGCCAAGCTGGGCTCTGCCCGTGGCATTGGGTTCCTGCCGATGGACCAATTGCACCCACAAAGGGACAGGGTAGGAATCAAAGGCTTTGCCATCAGCCAGGACACTGCCCTGGGTGCCTCAGTTTCCCCGTGAGAGCTCTATGACATGGATAACCGGAGCCACGCTAACAGCCCGCTCCCAAACCCAATCCTCCCCTCCGCTTCCCTGCTCCCCGCAGCTTTTTCCCAAACCTCCCTCCCTTTCCCTCCCCCAAAACGGGAAAAAATAGCTCCATCTGGATGCTGTTTCCAGCCAGGCCCGGGGCCGGGAGCCAAGAGAGCAGCGCTGTGAGCGGCAGACGTGGGAGCGGGGAGGATGTGACGGGGAAGCTGTGAGAAAAGCCTGAGGTCGGCGAACCTTCAGCCTCACCGTGGGAGCCGCGTGGCCTCGCAGGACGGGACTTGGCAGTGGGGCACACGGGGTGATGCCAACCCCGAGCCCCTGGATGGCGGCAGCCGGGGCTGGGAGATGTGGGGAGAGGTGCAGAGGGATGGGGAGAGTGGGGACAAACCCTGCCCTGCACCTCTGTGCTGAGGCAGCGCTGCACCAGGGCCCTGCTTCCCTCCTCTTTTAGAGTGGGATAACCCATGGGGCTGCGGTAGTGGCTGCTCCAGGCTGTCGGTGTGGAGCATCCCCAGGGGTGCAGCAGCAGCTCCAGCAGTAAAAGCTCCAACCTCTGCTCCGGACTCCCCCGCCTCAGGCATGGAGCTGATGGGGTGGCTTCCCGCTTCTCAGGCTTCCCACGACAGCACATGTTATTTATGACCCCAGGTTTTCAAATCAAACATAAATCAGTGTCAACGGGGATGGAGCAGGGTCCCTCCACGTGGTGACCATGGCTCGAGGTGCAGGAAGGGGACAGGCAGAGCCGGCGCAGGAGGGGTTAAGCTGCCCGGCGTGGGGAAGCCACCTCCATCCTCCAAAATACAATCGTCCAGGAAATAAACAGGAGCTTGTGTTTGTTTCAGTTCACAAGTGAAAAATAAAAGGATTTCCTGCGGGCTGGGGCGCCCGGGGTCCCGCAGCCGAGCCCCGCGCCCATTGTTCGCCCCAGCGCGGCCATGGGGGACATTGTTCCCTCCCAATGTCCCATCAGATAAAGGAGCCGTGGCTCCCTGGGCCAGGCCAGTGATGAGCATTGCATGGCCACGAGCATGTGGTGAGACTGAGCCCGTGGGTCTCATCCAGACTTTGGGGCTCCAGCCGCAGCTGGGTCCTGCAGGCACTGTGTGATGGCAGTGAGATGGTTGTATCCTGCTTTCCACCCCAGGCCTGGGATGATGGGCAGGCGCTGTGACATCCCAGCATGTTCATGGTGACCCCCAGCACCCATGGAGTCCTCCCAGCTCAGTTGGAGCTGCAGATGTGGGCTGGACCCAGACCTGTGGGTCCAAGCAGTGAAGGGGTGCAGGGAGGTGGAAGATGGCACATGAGGGCTTCTCCCCATCTCAAAGAGGGTTTCTGGTCTTCCTCTTTTTCTCAGTGAAACCTCAGTGAAACCTCACGTTTCCTACTGTGCTGTGGTGTTTGCTGTCTGCGAGGTCACAACAACGGCACCGGATGAGTGCAAAGAAAATAAATGTTAGGAAAATAACCCTGCTTGGAGCACGGGGGGGGGCTGAGCCCAGAGCATCCCAAAGACAGAAACCCCCCTGCTGATGCTGGTGCTCCTGGAAAGCAGCAGAGGGGCAAAGGTAAACCCTTCTGCAGGGCTGTGGTGATGGTGCTGGAGCTGGTGGTGATGGTGCTGTAGCTGGAGGTGATGGTGCTGGAGCTGGTGGCGCTGGAGCTGGTGGTGCTGGTGGTGATGCTGATGGTGCTGATGCTGGTGCTGGTGGTGCTGGTGCTGGTGGTGATGCTGGTGCTGCTGGTGCTGGTGGTGCTGGTGCTGGTGCTGGTGGTGCTGGTGCTGGTGCTGGTGGTGCTGGTGGTGCTGGTGGTGCTGGTGGGCTGCACACCTCGGTGCGAAGTGCTGGGCAGGGCTGCCGCACACTGTCACCAGCGGCCTCACTGATGTGCTAAGAGCATCTGAAAGCGAGGGAGGGTTTGCACTTCGGGTCGTTCCCCATCTGCTGCCCTTGCAGAGAGGTGTGAGCACTGCTGACCCATGGAGGGTGTTGTGAGGTCTCCTGGCAACGTCTGTTCTCACCGCAGTGGTGCTGGTGACCGCCATCACCTTCCCTTCCTGCCGGAGGACCTTCCTCCACTCTTACTCCACCATTAGCCCATGAGCAGTCCATGAGCTGGCGGCTCTGTGGTCTCTTCAGTATCTTTGCTATGTCCATCACCCCAGTGCTAGATCACAGCAGGGACAAGGAACCAGCTCCTGCTGCTGGGTGACCTTAACCCCGCAGCTCCCTAAGAGGCACAGGCTCCTGCCCCTGTTCCCTGCCCCAGATACCAGTGACAATGCTCCACAGGGAGCCGGGATGGTTTTGGGTGCTCCATGTGAAATCTGGGCTCCTGGCACCATGGGGGAGCAGCTTCCACTTAACTAAAACCCACCAGAAACACCGGTGTGGGGGCAGCTTGTGGTGCACACATTCCTTCTGTGGGGTGTCCATAAGCATCTATAGGAGCTGGAAACCATCACCTGGAGGAGATGCAGCGGATTCCCTGGATGGGCCATGAGCCACGGGGATTCACTCGTGGTCCAAAGCTCTCTTCTGGCATGACCTGGTGCCTGCAGCCTTGGTGAATAAATAACATTGAGCAGGAGCGGAGGCAGCCAAGGACCTCGGGCACAGTAAATGCAGTTCATATCTTCCTTTTTCTCCCCTCCCGCCTGACCCCAGCCCTGTGTTGGTGCTCCTGCCTTTGTTTGGTTCGGGCCTCTTCTGCTCCGTGTTTCGAGCCAACGTTTGATGGCAACATCCCAACGACACGTTCAGGCTGCTGAAAGCGCCTCATTCTGCTGTGACCGAGGCAGCAGCTCCATTGATGCTCCGAATCACTGGGCAGCCTCTGGGATGGAAAAAGACAACACTGCCGCAGCGCTCGGAGGGGGTTCAGAGCAAAACTTGCCAAAAAGGGGATTAAAAATGGGTTTGCTTTTATGGAGCATTCTTTGCCTTTGTAAACTCAAACCACTCCGGGTTGGAATCACATCTTGGCTGGTGGAGCAGCTGGGCGAGCGGGGATGCTCCTGCATCCCTCTGTGCTCCTGCATCCCTCTGTGCTCCTGCATCCATCTGTGCTCCTGCATCCCTCTGCTCCTGCATCCCTCTGTGCTCCTGCATCCATCTGTGCTCCTGCATCCCTCTGCTCCTGCATCCCTCTGTGCTCCTGCATCC
>JASSUY010031649.1:0-10656 GCA_032466535.1 Forpus xanthops | reverse complement strand
GGTCAGACCAAAACATTACCAAGCAGTAACTGAAAACATTGGTGTTATCAGTGCTGTTCCCAGGCCCAAAATCAAAAAAACACAGTGCTGCACCAGCTACTACGAAGGAAAAAAATGACTGCTACTGCTGAACCCCTGACAGTCATGAATGTTTTTCACTAATGTAAACATGTTTTACATGGTTCTGAAGCTATAACAGATGGCATATTGATGAGGACTTTATGCAGTAAATCTGAATAGTTATTTGGGCAGAGTGAAATATACATCATACAACTGTTTTAACATTGGACAGCTAAACATGTTTTTCTAGGTCTGGCATCAGGAAGTGGCATTCAAATGACTTTTGCACATCAAGTGCTACCAGTGCAACACAGGGATAATTCATTAGTAGTCAGGCTAAATCTTAACTTCTTACTGGATTTAAATATCAAGAGTCAGAGTGACCTTCATTCCCTAGAGATGCATTCACTCTACTGAGATTTTCACAGAGATGGGGAACAGATAGAGGAAGATTTTTCTTCCAAAAAGCAGTTTTTATTTGGAAAGAAAATGCCCCAAAGAGGTACATTATCTGAGAAACAAACCCATTTCTGACACCTGAGCAGATCATCCCGGAAGTTCAGTTTACAGTTCAAAGAAAATATCTAGAACCTAAGTCAAAGCAGCAAGTAACTATTGCTGTTCCATTTCATGGCACCCATTTCCAAGCACGAGAGAACTTGTCTACTTTGAATATGATTACAACAAACTATTTTACTTCATTATTAAAGAATGTTTGGAAAAAAAAAATTGAGATTGTTTACTAGGGTACACCAGGGTACACTAGAATATTTTATTTCTTAAAAGGCTGGTAATCTCTGTATTACATAATTCTGTAACAAAGACTCTTTGTGAGATGTTTCACAAGGGTGGTAGACTTGGAGACTGATTATACAGGCTGGCAGCTTCAGTAGGAGGCAAAAGAAAAGGTCTTGTATTTTCCAGGCATTAAGCAAACAGCAAATATGAAAGACAAATATCAGAGACCTCAGGAACTCATAACATATATAACCCTATGTAGACTATGTTTACAGGTGTATATAACTGCTAAATTTTAGTATTTTAAAAAATTACTATTATTACTGACACTTTAAAAAGATACAACATTAAGAGAATCGGACTAGAAAAAATACATGCTTTTAATAATGTCAAGTGAATGCAAAATAGTATTAGCACATAGAATTGTACCAGTGCAAGTCCCAAATGCTTCATTTCTTAGAGCATCTTTCAACAGTTATTCTGGGTCAGCAGGATGATTTCTACTATCCCAGTGAAATGAGCTATAAACAGCTGAGCTGTGTTTGCATAAATTCCACAGGGGTTCTCAAAGCTGAAGCTTGACAATATTTTGTGAGTAGAACATGTTCAAAATGATAACACAACGGCAAGTTGAATAAATCTTATGGCTGACCTGTAAAGGATGAGGCCAAATTACAGATGTACTGTTAAATTCTGACAGAAGAGACATTTAATTCTGAGCTCAAATGTAGTATTTTATATACATCTGATTAGGAAATTGTGGTCTTGGGTATTATTTTTTCCCTTTTTCCCTCTAATACTCAGTTGTCAATTTTAATATTTGGTGTATTTTTCGAGGGTGGTGGGCATGCTGACTTTGAAATATCCTCTGAAATCTGGCCTTGTATTGATTCTTTCTTCCAGAAAAAAGGAAAAAATTCTGAACTTTGTGGTCATTTTCTGATCTTAGAAGGTCTTTAATATTTTCCAGAGTGAGGCATCCAAAGCTAAGAAATATTTGTACCAACACAGTTCTTTCTGGTTAGAAGTCACATAATGGAAAATTGGAAAGAATAATAAGTTAGAAGAAAGGTGACAACTCAAATTACTGTTTTAGCAAACAAGTATGAATTCTTGGAGCATTATCTGACTGAAATATAGGTAAATAGATTCAATCCTAAGAGTGAGACTTCTCCCACGCAAAAGCTATCTATGTTATCTCCCACTATAATAGGTTAGCAAAAAAATAAAACAAAACTGCTTGCACAAGGGATAATCTTCATGCAGACATGCTACAAGCCAACATAGAGATGGAAGTGTTTCTAAACAAACAAAAACTACCAGCAAAATTCTTGGAATTCTGGTGTTTCACTGGGTTCTAGTAATTTATTTCTGTACATTTCTCTTGGTTTTGCTGTTGATTAGAAAGATAATGTGGTAACATCTGGGGAGGACATACAACTGAAACAGACTTATTATTCAGTAAGTAATTTATTATATGTTTATACATTTTTAGCATTTAGAGCAAAATAAAAATTTAACCACAGAACCGTGGTTAAAAGAGGATTAAAAGGCCCCTCAAGAGCTGGTGTTAACTCATCCCTTTGCCCCAGAGCAGGATCAGCAACAGTAATTATGTTGTTTGAGATAGGTATCTCTCCAGTCCAGTTATCTTAGTCTGCAGTTTGCCTCTGTTTTCTAGATGTCCTTTGCAGGCAATTATGCACTGCTGGTCATCTGCCCTCCATGCAAAATGACACAGTGCAGATGAGCACCTGCCCCTTCCTGTGTGTCCTTGTAACCCAGAAAGCTGATCGCATGCTGGACTGCATAAAAAGGAGCATGACTAGCAGGCTGAGGGAGGTGATTCTCTCCCTCTGCTCTGCTATCATAAGACCCCAGCTGGAGTACTGCATCAGCTCTGAGGCCCCAAAATAAGGATGTGAACCTGCTGCAGTGCATCCAGAGGAGGCTGTGAAGATGATCAGAGGGCTGGAATACTTTTCTAAGAAGACAGGCTGAGAGTTGGGCTTGTTCAGCCTGGAGAAATGAGAAAACAAGGCTCTGGGGAGACCTTAATAGCAGGCTTCCAGTACATGAAGGGGACCTACAAGAAAGCTGGAGAGAAATTTCTTACAAGGACATGTAAGGATAGGACAAGAGGGAATGGCTTTAAGCTGAAAGAGGGTAGATTTAGATTAGATGTTAAGAAGCTCCTTACTGTGAGGGTGGTGAGACACTGGAACAGGTTGCCTAGAAAAGCTGCTGCTGCCCCATCCTTGACAGCATTCAATGCCAGGCTGGACAAGGCTCTGAGCACCCTGGCCTAGTGGAAAGTGTCCTTGCCTGTGGCAGTGCTGTTAGAACTATATGACTTTTAAGGTCCCTTCTACAATATGGAGAAATCCATCCAGCAGCTTAGACCTATACTTCTGAGGATGTGGTCACATAGCATAAGGGCTACATAGACCATATTTTATGAGTTCCTGTTCAGAACTGTTAATAAAGACCTCCAACAGTGAGGATCTAATAAATTCCATACGCAACCTAGCCTAGTGCTTAATCTTTGACAGTTTCTTCTAATGCTACAATGTAAAAGTATGCCCCTCAACCTACCCACCATAGACACAAAAGTGTTCTATCTCAAGGCTTTGTTTCCCAATTACTCAGCTCTTCCTATTCCCCAGGCTGTATTTCTCTAAATATGCTCTGTGCTCTTCTCTGGACTTCCCCAGACACTAATGAACAGTGTGAAAAACTGTATCTTATATGTGTTCTTCCAGTTCATCCACTACAAGACAATGCATTTTTGCTCTCCCCATTGCAGTTATCAGTGCAACACTGTTAGCTGCTCTTTACTCTTCCACTCAATCTTCTCCAAAGCTGCACATAGGCAGCTGGTTGCTTGCCTGTGGTCAATGTTCCTCCAATTTGGACTTCTAATCCTCTATCCTCTTTATTCAACTACAAAATAGGGTCTGGTGGTGTGGGGTGCTTATTTTAAAATTTTTTAGGAAGTGATTTTCCTGATTTTACTAAGTGTGTTAGCCCCTAATCCATCCCAGAAAAATTCTGTTCCTTTTGGCTTTGCTCCAAGTCTTATTTGAGGGCGTGAGTGTATGTGTTGTATGCAGCAGGAAAGCAGCTTCAATCTTTATTAGACTCCCCCTGAGTCATCTTTCAGAGCTGTAATAAATGTTTTATTTTTAATTTCCTAAATAAGGGTCATGCTTTGCTTATGTGGAAACTAAAAGCAATAGAGCAGAAATTAAATACAATGGTAAGTTCTATTACTCAATCTCTTCTACAGCCTTGCCAAGTCCTCCTTCACAAGCCTGTGCATTAGAAAGAAATACAAACTTTTTTGTCTTTTTTTGACTTCCCATCTCCTTAACTTTCACTGAACTCTTTACCTTTCAGAAATAATCAGGGCAATTACCGTGTGAGTTGCAAATACATTGCCTCTGATTTTCTCAAAAGAAGGTTGGCATTTAGCAAGCAAAAGAAATGATTTCACAAACTGATGGAAACAAAGGAGAAAATGGAAATTCTAGATACCATGTTGCTTCATAACATATGCAATATTCCTTCCTCCTGCAGATCAGCCTTGTCACTAATGCAAACACTTAGGACAGCTATCCCCTCTTATTATCTGTGACCAATTTAAATGTGATTTTAAGCAAAAAAGTAAGCCTGCTACACGTCAAAAGCTGTTTTACACAGTTTCTTTGGTGAAAGCTTAAGGACCCTGCTGCCCCATGCGTAAAGAAGGCATCTGAATTCCTGTATCACCACCGGCTATAATGTTGACACAGCTGCTAGAGCCTTACTGCAGTGAATTGAAATAAAGACTGATTTCACTGTAGGAGGGATGGCTGGTGGGGTGGGGAATGACACACCAAAAATATTCCAAAAAACCCTAGATGAAACCAAAAAGAAAACCAAGAAAAGGAAAAATCTTTCAGTTTGATCAGTTCAGTGTGAAACCACAGCCAAATTTATCATTTGTAAGAAAAAAATGCTTATCTCAAAGGAGCTGATGAGGTTCAGTTAAACAGCATTTATCAAATGTTGTCACATCCCTAAAGTTGAAAGGTCCTACAGAAGTATACCATTTTGTGAAGCTACGTGCCACAGCACCAAAACAGCATATGCTATATTATATAGCACATATACACCATACGCGGTGTGTATGCTACTCTACTCATGCAAGCATCCTACAGCCACGTTGCAAAAAGCAGTGTGCAAGGCTTGACTCTACAATTCTATGCCAAGAAAAGGGAAAGGACTGTGGAAAAGAGAAGCTGAGCCCAATTTTTGTCTAGATAGACCAAATTCTAACAGACTACACGCAGTGTGCCCAATTGCAAGAGGCCTCTTTACAAATGCTATTTGTAAACGTTACGTCCCCATTTCCTGATATGCCACAGTGAAGGGTTTAGGTGCATGCATCAGTTTTTGCTTTCTGTATTTAAGGCAACAACCGTCACTGAAACAAACAAAAAAAGAACTTTCCCTAAAAACAGTATCTTACTTACTGCCTTCAGGTACTACTTTCCAAAGGCAAAGATTTTCTTAACTCCATAATGGCAGGATGAGCTGCATTTTATCCTGAATTTTGCAGAATTATAAATCAAAAGGATTAAATACTTATTTTATTTTTGCTTTGGATATAAAGGCCCAAGATACAGAAGGTTAAATATCCTTTTCTCAAAAACAAGGCTTTCCACTTTAGCAGTCAGTTTGGAAGATAATACTCTTCTGACAGCAAATATTTCAGTAGATAGAATAGAAATATTTTCCCAGAATAGTGCAGTGGCCATACAAGAGAGTAGCAGGCAGCTCACTTGGCACTGAAATGTCAAATGAAGAAAGATTCATGTTTCAGCAATTACTTTGGTTAATAAAACCAAAACTGAATCCAAGACTGTCAATTTTATGTGTTTTAACACCAGGAATATGTGACCTTAGTTTTCTAAACAACACTTTGGCACACCAAAAAAAAATGTTCTTCTCTAAAGGAATTATCTGCTGAAGCCTTTCTAGATCTCAGCAGTATTGTGAAATTTAATCACATATTTATATATGAGATGTTTAAACTCGCTTTTCCTTGTTGGATGTTTTAGTCTACTCACAGCACTTTTAAAGGGTCATAAAACAGGTGAGGAAAGAGGATCAAATGATGTGATCTATGAGTAGTTTAGACTTAGTTTTATTGATCATGTTGAAAATCCAATTCTGCTTTAGCAAACTTTCTTTTAAAGTGTAAAAGCCATGAAAAGATGCTACCTCTGAAAGGTTAAATCATTAGGGAAGAAAAATTGAGAGTAATGAATTAACTCTAAATGCTGCAGATTTGCACTGTGGAACAGTACTTAATGCACACAGCACTGCTCGTTTAATACACTTTCAACACTCCATTGCGGAAAAGACAGCTATGTAATTACAACTGAAATTCGACCTCTCAGCATTAGGGAATACATAAGGTTTCACAACAGGCAAGATTCTGTCTTTCTACCTTCTCTATAAACACCAGCAAGATTTGGAGGTCAACAAGATATTTCAAAGTCTCCAAAAGAGAAAATATGCAGCATATGAGAAAACTACAATAGAGTGTGTTCCTTCCTTTGAAGGCAGCTGTAACATTTTAAATTATTAATGAACATTACGGTGAAGAAAATACCTACAGATATGATTAAATACAGAACGGACGGTCAAGCTTGAATCTACCAAATATAATCTAAACTTGAAATTAAAACCATGATATAGTTCCAATATCACTGTGTTGATGTTCAGTAAAATATAAATATACTGTTTTGATTAGCTATGACACATGGATATTTTAAATTCTTTTTTGTCTCGTCTCAGTCTTTGTGGTTTCCAAAAGCTGCATATATTCAGGGTCATAACAAAAGGAATGATTTATAGTCTAAATTCTTAATTTTCCAGTTCATTACCAAGTCCTCATTTAATTTAGTACCTTATTTTCCTATGGCCAATGCATTATCCTTAGTGTTTTCAATTTCATATAAGTATACTATAATATCCACAGAACACTAGAAAGAAATGTGCAATCTTTCTGAAAAACAAATCATTACAAATAACCCACAGTTCCCTGATAAATGAAAAGAAAAAAGATGGAAAACACACTTGATATCCATTAATCTACTAGAAAATAATCTCTCTTTCTTTCCAGGCAATTAAAATGATACAGCTGCAGCTTTAAAGAATGCTACATGATTTCAAAAACAATAGGAGAGCATTAACATGAAATTTTAAAAATATTTCAGGACATTATGGATTTTTTGTTTCTTACAGTTATATTTTAAATAGAAAGAATTATTTGTAGACTGTTGGCTTTCTAGATACATTAGGTCTTTTGTTATGTCCCTATATCACAGTAAACCATACAAAGATATATTTCAAAGAGAAGGAGCTGGTAAAAAATTCAAATACCAGGTGGGAAAATCTGACCTTTGGTTAATTTCATTAGCACAGAGACAGCTCTTTGATGATGATACTATGCCAAGTAATATTAGAAATGGGATTACTATGAACTAGGTTGTTCAATTAATTTGTCTACTATAATACTAACTTTCAGTGAATGGTACCACTGCCCTAAAAAGCGCCACAGTCTAGGCTTTCCTGATGCAGTTTAATGTGTGCACAGATGAAAAATGAATTTCATACTCCGGAACCCTATTTATTGACAGATCTTTCACCAAATCCATCTATAAATTGATATTATTAGTCATAAAATTTTAATATTTTGTAAGACTAGCTGTCTAGCAAATACAGAAGAAAAGCCTTCAGAATCAATAAATAAAAAGAAAAATATATACTGAATGCTTGAATTCCTATGTTCTCTGATTAGAAAAAAGCAATTACTTTCAATATTTTAAGAGATGGCTTAAAAGCATACAAAGAAAGCAAGATACCAACACAGATGTAAATGAACACATACATAGAGGAAATCTTGCTAGATTAACAGAAAAAATAGTAACTGAACCTACTGCTCTGCTAGGATCAATGACAGCTCTACTGAAGCTAATATTGTATTTTAAGAGGAAAAGTGCACTAAAAATTAGGGGTGAAAAAAGCACTTAGAAAGTGTTTTGTAATCTTGTCTACAAATAAAATCACAGCTTAATGTATATTATCCATCTCAGCACATGCTCTAGTCTACTACCTTAGCAAACTGAAGTGTATGATGCCTTTTCAAAGATGGACATGGAATTGATAAATCCCACTCCTGCTGCCTGCAATTCTTCATAGCGGCTCACCATGGACCCAAGATTGAAAGATGAATTCAAAACCCCAATCCTTCTGCAGAAGCACTGCGCAGAAACTGTTCCCTTTCATTTATCCTATGGAATTTCCTGCAAATTAGCTGAGGCTAACATGCAGCAATTGGACATGACATTCATGTGGTATGCTGGCTCCAGAATGTACTGAATTATGTGTTTTGATCAATATAGAATCAAAGAGACATAGAATAGTTAGGGTTGGAAAGGACCTTAAGATCATCTAGTTCTAACCCCCCTGCCATGGGCAGGGACACCTCACACCAAACCATGCCACCCAAGGCTCTGTCCAACCTGGCCTTGAGCACCACCAGGGATGGGGCAACGTGGCAACCATGCATTTTCCTTATGAATTTCATCATTGTAATTTTATCCTGTGAGCAAACAGATCTGAATAACCCTGTAGCAATGAGAAAACTTCACACCCATTTATACATGAAATGCCTCACTTACAGTAGGGCTTCTTTCCGGCCATTGAAGGAAAGCCCACTGCAAACAGCATCAGCAGTCTCTCTGTACAAGTGTCTCCTCTAGCCCTACAGCTACATACATGCTGAATAAGTGCAATAGCAGTAAGAACACAAACACCACACAGTCAAGCAAGGCATAGCTACCTGAATATATCTATTGTTATCTACACATTCAACTGTGTTCCAAATAGCATTGCTAACAGCATTTCAACAGGCACAGGTACAGAAAACTGATTTAGGACAGCTTCAACATTTGCTAACAGCATTTCAGCAGGAACAGGTACAGAAAACTGATTTAGGACAGCTTCATTTGCTGAAACATCACTACTTTTCTGTTTTCTAGAGGTAGTTGCATACAGTGGAATTAACAAATATACATATGTTTAAAATTCCTTCTGAAAGAACAAAATTGGAAGACAGTCTCTGAAGCAATGTAATTTAACCTGTGCTAGAATATGACAAAGCACAACTTAATTGCTATTTCATATCAATTCTATTTCTAGACACTACTGAATTTACTACCATCATTACTAAATAGAAGCCTCGGCTGAAACAACTGTTATGGGCCCCTGTCTGGGAGTGGGACAGTATGGGTGAGTATCTAGTCAACTGGACCACTCCAGTGCTTTGGAAGCATTGGAGAGAGATGGCAGCTCTATGGAGTCCCCAAAGACAAGCTGCAGAAACTGCTGGAGGGGAGAGTGAATTATTTTGAGCCTGATGGGCCCATGACACTTCAGGTCATCAGGGCAGAGATGCAGCATATAGATGAACTCCTGATCAAGGGGTGAACTTAGCAATGGACACTACTGCCCAAGTTATTCACGAGTGTGAACGCTGCACACAGCCTTCTGTGCTCTGAAAGACTGTTACAAATGATGGAGACCGACATCACAGACTGGATGGACCCAGCAGCTTTATAGGGATTGGTCCATGCACTAAGGGGTGATCTCTACCCCTCCGTGTGTGTGTGTGTGCATGTGTATGTATATATATACATGTGATGATATATTAAAAATGTGGGATCTGAGCATGATGTGAATGGTATGGAATAAGGCGTGGATATTGTCATGGGTTCAGCAGTAGCAGTCATTTTTCTCCTTCCTGGTAGCTGGTGCAGCTCTGTGTTTTTGACTTTCGACTCGGGAACCGTGCTGATAACACCCATGGTTTTGGTTACTTAGTGATGTTTTGGACTGACTGAGGACTTTCTGAGGTTCATGCTCTGCCAGGGAGGAGAGGAAGCAGGGAGAAAGCTTGGAGGAAGCAGAGACAGGGTACCTGATCCAAACTGACCAAAGAGGTATTCCATACCACAGCACATCATGCCCAAGATGCAAAATGGAGAGCAGAGACCTGAAAGTGTGGGGGTACATGGTTTGGTCGGGCTGGGTATAGGTGGTGAGCAATTGTATTCTTTCCTTGTATTTGCCTTGTCATTATGATTACTGGTGGTAGCAGTAGTGATTTATGTTATACCTTAGTTACTAAATTGTTCTTATCTCAACCTGTGGAAGTTGCATTCTTTTGATTTTCCTTCCCACCCCTCTGGGAGCAGGGGGAAGAAAGAGGGGGGAGTGAATGAGCAAAACTGCGTGGCTGACTGGATTTAAACCACGACATTCACATTTTTATACTTTTGGGACATATTAATGTAGCTGAAAGCACTCTGAAATGGCTTTTATTTTTTTTTTTTTTTCCTAAGCAGGAATAGATCATTTGCATGCATTTATGAATGGCTCCATTCCAAAGCTACTTTGTTTTTTATGTTTTCTCTGTTACGACCATAATTGTGGTTTATAGGTCTACTTTGTGACACTCATGGAATTATTCTTTCCATATATTGACAGTTGCTGTAATGTCAAAGAACACAGAAATTGCTGTCCTTGTTCATCATTATAAAACTGATATCTCCTGAAGCTCTGGATATACATACAGGATGTGACTGTTACTTTTTCACTGCTACCATGGTGCTTAAAAATGCACCTGATATAGCCCTATGTCATGGTTTCAGACATAAATCAATCTGCCTGCCCACTCACTCCTCCCAACCTTCTTCTCCCCCACTTCACGGGGGGGGGGGGGGGGTGGAATGGGAAGAGGAA
>JASSUY010031648.1:18537-38774 GCA_032466535.1 Forpus xanthops | reverse complement strand
GTGATTTATGTTATACCTTAGTTACTAAACTGTTCTTATCTCAGCCTGTGGGAGTTGCATTCTTTTGATTCTCCTCCTCATCCCTTCGGACTGGGGAAGAAAGACGGGGGAGTGGGTGAGCAGAACTGTTTGAGGGCCTTAAACCATGACACTTGCTGACATTTTTATTCTCTAGATGAGTTCACTGAAATTAAGAGATAATTATTTTTCTTTAAGTTAAATCATTCTTATTAATGCTTTGTCTGAACACCTAGAAATTTTTAAATCCTGGAAGTTGACCTTTGTCGAGAGAAGCCACTATGAAAAGCTCAGCATGTTGGGTGGCTGATCTGCTGCGAAGATCTTTTGTATAGACCTTGCATTAACAGGCTTCCCATAGTTCACACAGGAATCCCTGCAGCAAAGCAAAAACTTAGATCAATGTCTCAAAAATATCTCATACCTGTACGATCACTCCTCAGAATATCTAAGCAGCTGAGATTCTGGATCTTGCTACATTCTAAGCTTCCAGGACTTTCCAGAGTTTCCTATGCATGTCTGCATTTAATTGACATTAGGGAGCTACTATAGGCTGTTGTAACTTTTTCTTGCCAGAACAATTTTCGTATATATAATATTTGAACTGTAGCTAGTTATTCTTCATACTTTATAAAATTTGCAAGGCACTTTCAGGAATTAGAGACCTTAGGTGATGGGCATTTTACTTGTGCACTCTAAATGATATTTTTAGGACATACGACATTATATAAACTGTTGAACAAAGACTGTGCTCTAATTTCCATTTTACACATGCAAATGTGGAGGAAAAGTAGTTAGGAAACTCACATAAAAGAAAGTGATTGTCCAATTTGCAGCAGTTTTCTCTGTGTGTGCTTTAGTTTATAAGAAACATCTACATACAGTAGAAAAATTATCCACTGGTGCTCTGACATAAAATACTTAAGTTAAACACCTTTTTCAAGTACATATTTTTTTAATGGTCAGTATTTAGTAAAAACAAAGAGGCAGTTAAATGTCAAACACTCTTTTAAGTGGGTGAATGGCATTTGGAGGCAGAGACAGGACACTGTGTCTGAGAATACGGTTTATTTCTGTTAATTAACCCAGAGAATCTGACTCATTTCTTATTGCTGCATTTAAGGTGGGATTAGCTCCACATTCAGACAGATGAATGCCATTGTCTCTATTCAGTTTAGTCAATACAGGCAAGAGTGCCAAGAGTTATTTGTTTATTTTAAAGCAGCCACCTACTTTGATTTACCAGGACCTTACTGTTAGTCACCAAATTAAGAAGCTGACACCTACATGTGAAATAGCTACATTTAAGAATTAATCTGGAGCTGAATTTTATCCTTAATAACAGTATTTTTGAAGACTTCAGTCAAAGTTGCTTGCTTAACTGAAAACAAGAACGCAAGAAAATGGGATTAGAGTTGAGTATTAGACCACCAAATCCCCTGCATTTATTTAGGCAAGACTGATATGACCACCTGCTTTTCACAGGCTCTTTTCTGTATGGTAATGAACATTCCACAGCACCTTATCAGAAATTTTAGAGATAAGAATACACATTGCAACATATCAAAGCTGGGAACAGGATCCAGATCTTAAGTTCAAGACTACTTTCTTAATAAGAATAACCATTCTTCCTCCCTGGGAGAAACAAGAACTCTTTTCTAGCTCAATATACAGCTAATGAAAAAACCTGAAAGATACAGACATGATATATTTTGTTTGAAATAGCTTATGAGGTTTAACTTTGCCAGACTATATGGAAAAAAAATCAGGTTTGTCTTTCAGTGCACAACAGTTTATTGCTTCTGCTAGAGCTAAGGCATCGAGTTACTCATTCATTGCATTTAAAAAAAACTCAAAGACAGAATGACATTCTTGAATTGACTTCTCAAGTTGGCAGTACAGTTATAAAGACAACAAAAGACTGCTGACTTAATTTCCCATATTATACTTATCTTCAGATATCAACTCATCACAATTCTGTAATTTTTAAATATTTTATTGCCATTCCCTAGATCACTGGTAGCTTTTTATTTCTATAATATTTTTGTACCAATTTCCATTTATTATGTTGGACTATAAATTTTTTTCAGCTTCAATTCCTACCTTCACTCTCTAGGAAGCTCTTGAAAGTTAGTTGGAAAAAATATGATAGACTTTACAAATTGTAGAAACTTGTGCTAAGGAATGGCAAAAGATTTCTGTGTAACTGAGGTGAAGGTGAAAGCTTTATGAAAAATTACTTGCAAAACTTACAATACTTTTTCACTCTCTGTAAAGTACACAAATAATAATAATAGTGTTATTACTAATTTGTGTCAGGATAAAAGAATAATGTTGTCAAGAGCAATTAAATTATGCCTAAGAAAGGACTTTCGTTGCTGTTTATCTTGCTATTATATGAACTTTAGTAAGATTCCACGCTGTCATATATTAATGCCAGCGGGCAACTAAGTACCAGGCAGCTGCTTGCTCACTTTCCTCCCCCTGGTGGTGGGATAGGGAGGAAAAATCAGACAAAAGATAAAAAAAAAAAAAAAAACCAAACACGTTCTGAGATAATATCAGCTTAATAATTGAAATAAATAGTAATAATAATAATGACAATAATAATTATAATAAGAAGTAAAGAAGAATAAACCCCAAAAGAATAAAATACAATTGTTCACCACTTGCTGATACCCAGCCTGATCCTAGGAGCCATCAGCCCCTCCCAGCCAACCCTTCACGGTTTATATATTGAGCATGATGTGCCATGGTATGGAATACCTCTTTGGCTTGTTACGGTCAACTGTCCTGGCCATGCTCCCTCACAGCTTCTTGTGCCCGTCCTCACTGGCAGAGCACAGGAAACTGAAAAGTCCTTGACTTAGAGTAAGCACTACTAGGCGACAACTAAATCATCAGTGTGTGGTCTAAACCCAAAACACGGCACTGCTCCAGCTACAAGGAAGAAAATTATCCCAGCTGAAGCCAGGACACCTGTCTTTTTAAGTAAACCATTATATGAGTATTTAACCTACAACTTATGCCAATACATCAAATTTTCATTGTTTTATACTGTCATCCTAAATGGTATGAAAAATTCTTTTAAGTTTTATAGAAGATTCTGTTCTCTCCTAGCAGTAAAACACCCTCCTCTCTTTCTCTCTCTCTCTCTCAGAATAAAGGAAACTACTAGGTTTTCAGATTTTGAATGTTCGGACATACTGATCAAGAGCTCTATTACTTGGAAAATGTAACAAGCCACTCTATGAAATTAGTGCTTTGGTGTAAAGTCTAGTAAAAGCAGCTAGAAAGCAACATGTTGTCAGGCACACTAACTAACCTTTGCTTGAGAAGCATAAAAAAAGTAAGTTCCCTCATTTTATCACAGTTTTTCTCCATCTGCTGAGGACCAAATATTTCTTCAGCTGTGTTGCTTTATGGTTGGTGCTTTAACTATCAGTTACTTCTTTCAATATAAAGTCTAATTTCCTCTTGATTGTCTTCTCTCTCCAATTTACCTTATTTATGAGCATTTTTCCAGAAGCCAGGCTGGGTGTGGTTCTGGGCATCTGATCTAGATGAAGATGTCTCTGCTCATTGCAGCTGGGGTTGACCATATGACCTTTGAAGGTCTCTTTCAACACAAACTATTCTATGATTCTTCTATGCTACTTCGTAATTCTGTGACAGGATTTCCACTCAGCTCAGAAAATTATCCAATTCTAATTTTTTTTTAATTTAAAAGCAGGGTCAATGGTCTAATAAACAGTACATCTAATTTATCATTTAATGTAGCCTTACTTATGATGAGTACAATTTTTTTGAGTAATGATAATCTGTTGGGTTTGGTTCAGGCACAAAAATTAATCTGGAATCATAGGGGGAAAATAACACATTGGCTAATAACCATTGAACATGCAGTGGGCTGGAGTTTTTTGGCATGTGTGCTTTTTAATGCAGTATTTGGCATTTGCTATCACTTGCTTACATGTTCTTCTGAGCACTTCTACTTGTGATTGATTACATTTTGAATCGTGTCATCCTGCTCTCTCTTCTTGCCTGACATTTTCTTTCATTACTATGTAACTGGCAATAAATTGCCATACATGTTTTTTTGGTTCATTATGATAGGGAAGATGGAAAATATGAGTGATAAAAATGATATAAGAAAGACAACCCTCATGGGTGCTTATTGGTTTACTGTGTTTTGTGCTTGCACTCTTTTTCTTTTGGTTTGAGTGTTTGGAGATTTTTTTTTTTTTTTTAATTTTTTTTTTTATGCCTTTATCATCACACAAACTTACAACCTGGAAAGAACTACTTAAGGAAATTGAAATCCACTGGTCTGTAAGTGTCAAAATTCCTTTAGCTATACCTGGTTTGTATATTGTAGCAAAAGAGGTCTGCTTTGGAATTCAGGACTAGATGGAATTTACTCAGCTCTGCAAGATCTGCTGCATTTACTTTACCTTGTAATAGAAGAACGGTATTTTATAACCAGGTTGTTTTCTTCTTTTGTTTGTACTTTTTTTTTTTTTTTTAATATTGAGGCAGAGGAAGGAAGTGTCTTTACTGCTGATAAGTCTTCCTTGAAAAAAGACACTTAATAGAGGTGTTTGCAGCTTCATGACATTTAAAATATGGTGACAGTTTATGAACCAGACAGATCGTTAAATAATATAAATTAATTTACTATCCAAAAAGTGCTCCCCATCTGTGAAATATCACTCAAATTAGAAGTCAAAGAGGAAAAACAGTATTCATAGATTTTTTTATTATTATTTACACAGATGTTTCCCCTCTAACTTGAATTTGATTATCTCAAAAAACTTCTATAGACACAAAATGTAAGGGGTACTTTGCAATTCCTCTTACTTCATTGAAGAGTATTTAAAAAAGCTAAGATGTCTAATATGATGGTACTGACATGCTAGTCACTGTCATAAAGTTATACAAAGAAAGATGTGATGCAAATACTCATTTTGCCTCTAAAACACTACTCTTCTTTTTCTGTTCCCCACAATGAAAGCTAAGTCCTTGTAGGTGGTGCTATAACTGTGTGGTTATTCAGCACTAAGGATGCAGATCTAGGCTCTCATACGCAAACCATGGTATCTTTACCCAAGTGTGATGTTAATGACAACTAGTCACTCTGCTGGTACTGTATTTCCATTTTTGTCTAGAACAATATTAACTCAGGTTTGTCTACCCGCATTTTGATTGTAATTTTAAATAAAGTATTGCTATACCTTGTCTATCTGGCAGAATACTACTGTGGGTATTCTATCTAGGGATATACCTATAAAGGGATAAGCACAAGTGTTAGCTTTTTCTGAAAACTGCAGAAAGAAATGGGCATCCCCTCCCCTCTCCGTACACATATATTGCCGACCATCTTTATTTCTACTTGTATAAATGGAGGCAACACTCAAAACAAATTAAAAGCTGAATGTGTTTATTTGTGGAGATTAAGAATTGGAAGAAATACTGGATCACAGGATTTCCCATTTATTATTTCTTTTACTTGCTATATTTACTCATTTCTAAGATTAATTTTGGGCCTGTGTAAAGTGCATAGTGATCCTAAATTTGAGCAGCATAGTTATTTTCCTTTATCATCAACAGTCCCAGTACAGCATAGCAAGAAATAGCAAAACAACTCCAAGGCCCCAAGGATGGCTTTTTTTTTTCTTTCTTGTTTATTTATTTTTAACACTGGTGTTACATAAACTGGGAAATAATGAATTGACTTCATTTGGAAAAGCAACCTCCCAGAAGATGAAAATTTCTGTACAACTTAGATTTTAAATATAACCTTTAAAGATGGATTTGAGGGATTAGCTACAAGCTTAGTCATGCAATGAATTCCTGTGAAGCATTATTGTTTGGAATGACTTCAGGTTTTTCAATCTCCAAATGCTTTGTCATCAAGTCAAAAGACATAAATATCATCTATATGAATACATACATTAGCCTACTACCAAGGCTGAGAAAAATGTTACAGATAAAAATAATGTTTTCAGATAAATTGAAAATATAATTGAGGCTGGAAAGAACCTCAGTAAGCCTCTTGCCCAACCTCATGCTCAAAGCAAGGCCAGCTATGGGGTCACTAGGCTGCTTAGGTCTTTGTCTTATGTTCATATACTCATAAAATTACCCCTTCCTCCACAATGGCTATGAGTCCTGAAGGCAAACAGTCAGAAATACAGTTTTGAAATAAAAGCCTGCAATTTTTTCAGTCCATAACCCACATTTCAATTAGACACATTTAAAATTAAAATTATTGTTTCATTGAGATAGAGGGTCACTTTCACAGTTCCTAATCTTGCATGACCTAAGCGCAGTAACCTTGATTTACAATGCCGTAATCTGGCATTAAAGTAGATACTGTTCATTCATTAAACACTCATTTTAAATTCCTCCGTAATAAGCAATTAGCTTGCCAAAGTCTTATATAATGTTATATATTTAGGCCACTGACATACAAAATTCCATTGTAGCCCAGGAAAAAAATAATTATGACACTGCACACATAAGTCTCCCAAAAGTTGGGCCTTCACAGCAATATAAAGCTTAACCCCTATGAGCCATACTAAGGAACACACAATGATCCCTCTGTACATGGCTTTTATTGTCTTGTGACTGAGTAGTGAGCAGTACTGAATTGCAAGTAGCGAAGCAGAACCTCAAGAAAAACACAGAGATCTTTCTGTTCCCATGACTTTGAGTACTTTGACGCAGCTTCTGAGTCATGGTTCTGCCTCACAATTTGAATAAAAGACACATTTCATAGGGACTTTGACAACTGAGTTTTTTATGCATGCACATGAGCATGATCCCATCTTTCTCACATATTACCAGATTGTATATTGTATTTGTACTGGCACAAAATCAACTGACCAATGCAATCCAATTGGCAATAGCAAGCCTGTAAAGTGTAACATGAGATGAGCTCAAGTGAGGCCAAAGTAGGAGCAAATTTCAAATTACACCTTAAAATAGCCTGACTTCAAGTCAAACAAGAGTGATGATTAGGTTTACTGCATGTCATACACAAATTAAAAGCTTTCCAGACATATGCTGCATATTACTTGTGCTGAGTCTTGAAGAATCTTTACTACAGAGACAAAAAGAGATGCAGATTTCAGGGAAGAACTGAGGCATTGCCTCTTTTAATGCCTATTTCTATTGTACTGTCTCCCAGGACACAGTAGCAGCTTTCAGCCCTGGTGTGGAATTCATACCAACAAATGGACTCACATCACCAGGGAATGATGCATTCACCACTCCCATTTCTATTAAGAAACTTAATGCTGCATGGCAACATCTGAATGAAACTTACAATTGGAAAATCTGTGAGAGATACTTTAGTGTAAATTGTTCTGGTTAGCAAAAATGAGGATTTTTATGAGGGAAAAACGGAAAATAGTTTGTCAACCTTTAAAACAGAAGTGCATGCCCTATACAAACTGTCACAACCCTGGGGACTACTGTCCACAGAGTTCCCAAGAAAAGGAATATTTTTTGGCAGAACAGAATACCCAAACTATAATCCAATTTCCTTTGATATAAAAAAAAAACCCAAAAAAAAACCAAAAAAACAACAGAAAACCCTGGTATCTTGCAACAACTTTGCTTTTGCAGATCAAAACACAGATAAAACACCATTTCCATATTTTCTTTTTGACTTTGTAGTCATGATAGAAAGGTGTTGTTTATGAATCCAAAACCTTTCTCATTTCACGTAGTCCCCAGACCACCTCAGAGGAAACTGGTTTACAGTAAAAAAAATAATAATACTTCCTGGAAGTAAAAATTAAATAATTAGACTGGCAATTCCTTAATTCCTTTAAATTTCATTCATGGAAAAAAAGAGGAAGAAAAAAAGGAAACAAAAAAAAAAAAGAGTCCAGGATGAAATAGAAACCATAGCTTTAGATATACCAGCTAGCACAAAAGTGACAGCTTCTCCTTGTTCTTATATTTCGCAACACAAATAGGTACACTTTTTCTCTTCTAATTCCCATTCTGCATAACTCTAAGCTGTGGAAAACAGACTCCTCAGTAAATCCTGTATACACAAAAGCCTAAAGAAATTCTTCTTTAGCTAAGTATTAAAGGTGACATTTTCAAATACTGGATGAGCCACTCACATGAAAGAGCTCAATAGAACAATCTACAAGAAGAAATAAAGTAAACAGGGTCAGACTTCCTAGATTCCTTCTTTTTTCTGACCCTTCCCGTCATAACGTGTGCAGTAACTCACCTTCAGTTAATCTTGCCTTATTTCGCTAGACTTGATCTGATCCAAAAAAAGTGACTTTTTTCATAGACAAGATAAAGCCCCTTAATCTAGCTGTGAGAAAGCAAAGAGCAGAAGTATGGCAGGACTCCAGTACTTCTAAAAGCACAAAGAAATAGCAGTGTGTGCCTGGGGATGTTTGTGTAGCAGTTCAATGTGCATGAGCCATTCATGCACAACCTTGGTCTTTCATTCCACACAGTTATTAGACAGAGCTGCACCTCCTCTTAGGTGCTCTTCTACAGCCATCCTCCCTTCTGCCACAGCTGGACTGCTGTAGCAATTCTCTAATCCCTGGTGTTGTAGAGGCTTAAGACATTTTACCCTGATGATAATCCCACTATATCTCTGGCCTTTCCTCAACGTGTTTTCAGGTGTTCTGCCTACTCCATGCATCCTGACACTCACTGCTATTGCTGTCTGTTGTGGTTTAAGCCATAAATCACATAGCCTGCTCACTCACTCCCCCCTCTTTCTTCCCCCCCACTCGGGGGTGGGGGTGGGGGAGGGAGAGAAATGGGGAAAAGAATTGAAAGAATGCAACTCCCACGGATTGAGATAAGAACAGTTCAGTAACTAAGGTATAACACAAATCACTGCTGTTACCACCAATAATAATGACCAGGGAAATACAAAGGAAGAGGATACAGCTGCTCACCACCCAATGGCCAAGCCGTGAACTGAACTCTTCTGAGTTTCTGCCCCCAGTTTTTCCATCCTGGGCATGACGTACTGTGGTATGGAATACCTCTTTGGTCAGTATGGGTCAGGTGTCCTGTTTCTGCTTCCTCCCGGCTTCCCCTCCTCCCTGAAAGAGCATGAGACTCAGAAAGTCCTTGGTCAGACCAAAACATTCTAAGCTGTAACTGTAAACACTGGTGTTATCAGCGCTGTTCCCAGGCTGAAAGTTGAAAACACAGCACCACACCAGATTCTATGAAGGAGAAAAATGACTTCTTCTGCTGAAACCATGAGAGTATCCACCCTTTATTCCATACCATTTACATCATGTTCAGATCC
The DNA here is from genome assembly GCA_032466535.1 of Forpus xanthops. Taxonomy (NCBI): domain Eukaryota; kingdom Metazoa; phylum Chordata; class Aves; order Psittaciformes; family Psittacidae; genus Forpus; species Forpus xanthops. The sequence goes on along the minus strand of JASSUY010031648.1, from coordinate 29,446 downwards.
CATATTTTCAATATACCATCACACACATATATATACATATATACACATCCACATATATAAATATATATATATATATACACATACACACACACACACAGAGGGAGAGTGATCATCCCTCAGTGCATGGACCAATCCCTACAAAGCTGCTGAGTCCATTCGGTCTGTAACATTAAGCTCCAACTCCTGTAAAGTCCTTCAGAGCAGGGGAGGCCATGTGCAGTGTTGGATCATTGTCTACTGATGCTGAGTGTTCATTTACCGCGGAACTCGTCCGGTTTCATTAAAGTTCATTCTTTGTTGTGATGACGGTCAGAGGGCTAGTCGCTGGTGACCTGAAGGCATCTAGCTGGTAGGCTATAAAAGCATTACATAGCAATCAACACATACAGTTGTGTTCATTGGCTGTTTTCCCCTAAAATCAAATCCCCTTGAGGTATACATCAGACTTCCCCATCTTCCGGCATTACCCACCAAGTATATCTGGCTCCCTGAGCAAAAACAATCCCACAAGTGGGTTTGCCTTTACCTGAAGCAGGGAGAAATCAGACTGTCTTCCCCAGTAAAATTTTATATGCACCGCAGGAACTTTGTCCCCCTTCACAGTATGTAGAAGATCTGACTGGGCTGGACCAGCCCTATTGGCCGATCCTCTGGTGTTGACCAGCCAAGTGGCCTTTGGTGAATGTGTATCCCAATCATTGAAAGTCCCACCATTGTTCTCAGTGTAGTTCCCCACAGTCCAGTAAATCCGATTGTCCCCTACCTCCACCTGGCTGCAGGTGGGGCTCCTCTAATAGTCATCACATTGATCACTCGCATCTTATTGACAGGAATAATTCCTTATCACAGGAGCTGAAGTAAAATCAGCTCCCCCACTCCATCTGGGAACCTGTTCACCAGAGACTGAAGCCTCAGCCTTCATGGGGTGATCAGCCTTGACTTTTGTTCTCCTCTTCATTTCACGCACCCGTTCCTCCAAAACCGAAGTAGGTTTTCCATCCCACTTCGTCATATCTTCTCCGTGATCCCACAGGCAAAACCATAGGGTGGCCCGTGGTGTATACTTTCTATATCTTCTCTCTAAAACAGCAGGACACCTTTTGATAATAGCTGAGACATGTGTTGGCACACGTGAGGAGCTGGATAGACTGTCTCTCAATTATTTGAGGTCCTGGGACAATTTTTTCCACAGCTGAGAAGATGGTAGGAGTTAGATTGTCTTCAAACTTTCAGAGTTTATGAATCATTTCTTCCACTGTTGATGGTATTATGTCATTCCAAGTTACTGTTGCCAATGAATGGGCATGTGATGGGGGTGCATTTTGTGTAAATTTCTGCCACATAGGTTGTGTACATTAGACTTCATCTGGATCTGTGGGCATACCCCCATTATTCGGCTTGATATAACAAATCACCTCGACAATGGCTGATTCCCTCAGAGACTGGATGCCCTTTTCTAGGGTAGACCACTTGGCTGAACAACTCATAACATCGTCCTTGTATGGAAACCTTTTTTTCATAGTTGCCAAGAGCCACCTCCAAATGCTGAGGGGCCATTTCTCTCTTGCAATTCCTCTGTCAATTCCCCCTTCCCTAGCAAGTGATCCCAGCTGTTTGACTTCACTACCTTTTAGTTTGTGATCGTCAGCCCCATTGTCCCAGCATTGGAGCAACCATGTGATGTTGTGCTCCCCTGGCTGATAGGTAAAGTCTTTTTGCATATCCATAGCTCGGTTGAGGTCCGAGATGGGGAAGTCACCTCTTCTTCTTCTTCATTATGTGATGATGACTCCTGGTCAGATGCTGTCCCAGGTGGTGAGCACATTGTTTCTTCATCTTGCTTTATCCTTCTTACCTCTTTTTTTTTACTTTTCCTTATGTGTAGAGGGGCAACCAGTATTAGTATGAGTTGGTCCTCTGTTTTAGCTGAGATGATTATCACTGTGGTTTGCGTAGCTGTTGCGTTGCTGTCACTGGGGTTTGAGTAGTGGCTGTACTTATTGCTGGTGGTGGTGTAGCTGCTGTGCTTGGAGCTGGAGTAGCTGTGCTGCCCGTTACTGTTGAAGATTGAATAGCTGCTGTACTTGCCCCTGGGGGTGGTGTATCTGCTGTGTGCTATCCGTTATGGCTGAAGTTTCAGTTGCTGCAATACTTATCCTTGGGGGTGGTGTAGCTGCTATTCTTGGAGCTGGAGTTGCTGTGCTATCCATTACTCCACTCTCAGATCCAGGGACATTTTTTTCCTTTTGAATGTGCTAGATGGTGTTGAACAGGGTTCTGTGAGCATAGGCCAAGCCCCACCAGGTAGCCATGATTTGTCCATCTCCGTTGTGACCAGAATTACAACACACTTCATTTAAGTGTTTTACTAATTATTCTGGATTTTGCATTTGTTCACTGGTGAAGTTCTATAGCACTGGAGCGGCCCACTGGCCTAGGTACTTGCCCATACTATCCTGCACACCCTGCCACTCATGACTATCCAGCCTTGGAGAAAATCTCTTGGTCCTCCTATCATCGTTTAACCCCAGACAAGGCCCAAACCTGACTCTGCATAACTCTTGGGACCAGACAAAATGGTCATGAGTAAAACACACTCAGTATGTGTGCCAACATGCTGATCCCCATCACAATCAGCAGGCAGGTCTCAAGGGTATCTAAAGGCCATTTAAAACCTTCAAAATTCTCAAATGATGCTGTAAATGGTTTGGTGTGGGGCTGGAAGCATAAAAAAATGTCTCTTTCACAGGTTGACCACCCAAGGAGGTGAAAAAAGATGCGCAATTGCTCAACACTTCTATTACATACTTCCCAAAGTATAGAGTTGGTGACCACACCGGGAAAAAAAGAATGGTCTATTTCATGATCACTGAGTCTATTGTATTAAAAGTCATTGCAATAAAGTACAATGTAACAGAAACCTTAACCCAAAATCCATGTCTGAAAAAGGTTAACATAAGAAATACTGGCTGTAAGTAAAGTGTTATACACTGAACCTGTGAGATCCAGAGCAACAACTTTGATAGCTGAAAAATCGGCATTGTGATGAATGGCTGTTAATCCTGTCATTACCTCAACCCTTTGTGCCCCATGTTGGGCACCAAAAAGAACTGTCGTGGTTTAAGCCGTAAATCACACCATCCGCTCACTCACTCCCCTATCTTTCTTCCCCCTCCCCTGAAAGAGGGAGGAAGGGGAGAGGAAAGAATGCAACTCCCACAGGTTGAAATATGAACATTTCAGTAACTAAGTCATAACACAAATCACTACTGCTACCACCAATAATAATAATGACAATGCAAATAGAAGAGAAGAGGACACGACTGCTCACCACCCGATGACCGAGCTGTAAACTCAACTCTTATGGGTTTCTGCCCCCAGTTTACCATCCTGGGCATTACGCACTGTGGTATGGAAAGCCTCTTTGGTCAGTTTGGGTCAGGTGTCCTCTTTCTGCTTCCTCCCGGCTTTCCCTCCTCCCTGGCAGAGCATGAGACTCAGTCCTTGGTCAGACCAAAACATTCTAAGCCGTAACTGTAAACACTGGTGTTATCAGCGCTGTTCCCATGCCAAAAGTCAAAAATACAGCACTGCACCAGATTCTATGAAGGAGAAAAATGACTGCTGCTGCTGAACCCATGACACTGTCCTTTTTTACAAAAAAACTACCTAGTCCTGAAGAGGGAAAACCAAATATTCACGTAAAAACTCTTCATTTATTTTGTATTAGTTTTTTCTGTATTCTGACATAACACATATAAAAATGACTGACTGCGTTTCTGCTAAACATGTACAGTTATACAATGCATAGCTTACCTTTGGTCTTCCAATAATGGCCATAGCCCTGACAAGCAGGCCTTAAATAACTTAATATTACAGAATCACAGAATCACAGAATGGTTTGGGTTGAAAGTGACCTTAAGAATCATCCAGTTCCAACCCCTCAGCAATAAGCAGGGACACCTTCCACTGAACCAGATTGCCCCAATCTGATCTTGAACACTTCCAGAGATGGGGCAGTCACAGCTTCTCCAGACAATCTTTCTCAGTGTTCCACCATTCTCATAGTGAAGAATTTTTTTCCTCATGTCAAAGGTCAATCTTTGCTTTCAGTTTAAAGACATTCCCCCTTGTCCTGTCACTACATGCCCTTGCAAAATTTTTCCCTCCAGATTTCTTGTAGGGCTGCTTTAGGTACTGGGAGGCTGTCCCCCGAGCTTCTCCAGGGTGAACAACCCCAGCTCTCTACTTGTCCTGATTGGAGAGGTGTTCCAGCCCTCTGATTTTCTTTGTGGCCTCTTCTGCACTTGCTCCAACAAGATCATGTCCCTCTTGTGTTGGGGGCCCCAGTGCTGAATGCAGTACTGCAGGTGGGGTTTCACAGGGGAGCAGAGTAGAGGTAGGAATCACCTCCCTTGACCTGATGGACTCCCACCTTTTGATGCTGCCCAAGATAGTACTGGCAAGTGCACATTGCTGGTTCATGTTGAGCGTCTCATCAAATATCACCCCTAAGTCCTTCTCCTTGGTAATTTGTGAGTAAATTTCACTGTTGTTTCACTTCTATTGTTCAAAAGCAGAGGATAAAAAACCACAAAACTAATTATTTCTAGGTTTATATGGCACATGCTTACAACTGAAGCATATAAAAGTAGAAAGTACTAGAATAATCTAGGCAAATTTACAGGAAGTTCTTCAGAATGACTTATTCTTTTGAAACAAGTTTATAGTGACTGTGTAGTATTAGGAAGTGCAAAATATCACTATGCTACTTCTGAAGTATGTGGTAAGCCTTTTGCTGCAATGAGGAAATGACTGGGATAGACCAACTGTCTTATTTCAGAGGAAAACCACCTTTTTACTGAATAGTGGTAATTCACAGTACTACTACCCAAATAATAATAAAATTTACTATCCAACAGTAAACAAGTAAGCAAATGGCTTGTATTCACACTCTTTCCCTTCTGAAAAATACATAAACCAGAAGAAATCCAGTTCTAGCAGTATGACTAATCGACCCCAGTTCTGATCCTGAAATAATGAACTGTATGTCAACCTAACTGTGCAATGAACATTTAGAGGAAACTGCAAAGGCTCAGAAATACTGGTAGATTTTTCTAGTATTCAGAAAATTTCCATGTTTTAAACCATGTAAATGTCAAATTCTCAAAGCTAACAGCAAACCCTCCACAAACACACACAGATAAAGAAATTACTAACACTTATTTAACGTTGAAAATGTGCTAAGCTTAACAAATTGACCTTTAAATTTGTAAATTTCCAATCTAAAAATTCTGGCAGATAAAAATGCTAGTGAATAAAGTAACTAAATAAACTCCACAGCTTCATTAAAATTCTGATATTGAAAGTTAAAATTTACAAATATTCATTTAAAAAAAAAAAAGATACCTGAGGAAACAATCACTGGATTTCCTACCTGTGTAGGAGTAATTTGTAATGCAGCAATTTGTGTCACTTTTTGTCCAGTTTTATCAGAGCTCTTCAGTTATAAGGAACATTAGGCTTCTGTCCACTGCTTTCTTCTTTGAAACAGAACTGTGTTCAACGATGACATGACTCTAATAGCATATATATTCCTCCATAAACCTGGTAAAAAATACAATCAGAAAAGTGTATGCCCCAAACATTTGATGGGCACTGCATGAGTCACTGTGTTATCCTAATGACAGTATGAATCAATTAATTTCAAAACTATATAAAAGTACATAATCGAGGTACTTTTGATAAGGAAATACCGCTGCATATTAAAAATAAAACTAGCTTAGATATTTTGGGGCAACATAAGAAATCCTCTGTTAATTGCCTGGTAACCTTAATTAGAGTAACCATTTCTAACACCCAGCAGCCACTGGAAGATTGAACCATGGCCCAAAATAGAGTATTTTCTTTTTTTCATTGTGTACCAACAATTAAGTGGTTATTAAATTTAAAATGGCATAAGGTTGAGTATTCCTATTTTACATATAATTTTTTTGCTTCTAGGTACTCAGAGTATTTAGCAACCCATGAATAAGAGTCAAGAGCAGTAAAGTATTAAATTTTCAAATTAATGCATTTGTCTTTTGGAACTCCTCCATTCCACTTCCTGAGAGAAAGACCTTTCTCATCTCTAACAGCACAGAGAGATGTGTATAAATTCTTCATGGTATTTGGTCTGACCTAATGCTTTCGAGTTTTCTCTTTTTCAGAAGTTAACTGTGCTATTTACCGAGCTCTGGTGAAACTTGGCTCCTGACTCTGTAGTATCTGACTGATATATATCTTCTATATATTTTGCAAACATTCCAAAACTTTTGTAAACCCTCCTAAGTTCTTTAGTTCTTTTTTTTTTTTTAAATAAAAATAACCACTGATAAATATTTATAATGGAGACAATTTTTATTCAAAAATATATTGGGATTCCATATCACCTTAGCATAACAAAGAGAGTAACAATTAATGCTTCATTTTATAAGAAATCAAGGATGGTCAATAAATAAAATTGCTCATGGAATCATATACTGCCTCAAAAAGCTGTCTGCAAGTGTCTGCTGAGTTATTTACAAATACTGAGTAGTAGTTATCTTCTTTACTAGGTAGTTGGTGCTTTAGATGCAGGTTGTTTTTTTTTTTATTTTTGAAACCCTTATTAAAACAAAAGAAACCTTCAGACTTGAACATCTATTAAATCACTTCAGTAATTTACTCTTTTAGAATCTCCATAAAAAATTTATTTTTTTTATTAATAGTATTCTTTATTAAAGATTAATATTGCATATATTTTATTTCTTGAGAAAAAATCAGAGAAAGATTTTTTAAATTCAAGGAATTGTCACCTATAATTTTCTTGCATTTCAAGACCAAATAATTTTCAAAATAATGCATTCTGTGCAACTGACAGGGACTTTTAGACAATGCAGTTCTTAAACATGCAACAATAATAAACCCAGTGAATAATAGTTTAGTGATAGGTTTTTTTGGGGGGATCCAGTAACAGTACTATCTCATTTAAACTTGATATTTCCTAATTTTCCCAAAATTCTTTCATGCCTCTTTTTTATGTTGTCAGTATTGCACATGCAAAGAATATGAACTATCTGAAACATACACTTATTTGAATCATCAAAATATTAAGTTAGCAATCCTCTTCTATTAAACCATCTTGAGTTTCATTTTAAGATTCCTGTTCTACTTGAAGAAAATTGCTGGCATCCTATTCATACCAGATTTGAAGGGCACTAATTTGCTATTCAGATTCATACTAGTGCCCTTAACACAACATTCAACAAGACCACAAGCTAATAAATATTAAATAAATAAATAATTTTGATTTGCAGCATATCTCCGTAAAGCAAACAGATTATTTGTAAGGGGAAGGACCTCAAAACTAATTTTATCATGATAAGTATCAAAAAACTAGAGTGCTTCATATGGTTAGTATCTCAAGCTTCTAAGCCTCTTAAATTTACAAAATCCAGAATGGTTTTATTCCCAAGACACTGATGTATGTGAGTGTATAGCTGCAATTTTCATGAAATTACTTAACATGGCTTGATTTTATGCATCCATTTCTTAATTTTTAGATTTAAAATTGGGGTTTCTTTGGGGTTTTTTTTTTGGTTTTAGTAGGTTTGGTTTTGGTTTTGGTTTTGGTTTTGGTTTTGGTTTTGGTTTTGGTTTTTTTTAACCACAAACCAACGTTCTAAATTGGTGCTTGTTTTGGTATTGCAGCTATGAAGAGCATGACTTTTTTCAAAGAACAATTTGCTTATTTACATTTTTGCTTCCTCAACTGAATGACAGCTAAAATTTCAGGTACAAAATAAACTGCAAATGTAAAGTCTTTAACTGCGTTAATGAAGGAGCAAAACCAAAGTGCTACTTGTTTTTGCATACTGCATACTGGGAAAATGTTCATATCAGACATTAGCAAGGATGATTTAAATAAAAAGCAGAAGAGGAAATGAGTATTTCTAATTGCAAAATGTAGCCAGGTGTAGTGCTTGACAAGGCAATTGTAAATTTTGCTATGAAATCCACTCGCTGCCTTATTGACTATCTTGGTACCTTTTGACGTGTACAAGTATACCACAAAGTATACGTAACACAGGAGTATAAAGCAGGTATAAAGACACTGAGTAGTAAATAACACACACAAAAAAGATAGCAAAGAATAACAATGTGCTATACTAAACATGCATATGCTTTTGTAAGTAACATCTTTGTAAGACATGTAAGCAGTCCTCAGTGGTGTGAGGAAGGGGTAACTTCTCTAACCTCCTGAAACAGCTCCTTCCCATCACTTAATCACCACTTGCCAACTCCTTGTTTTTCCCTTTAAACATTTCAATGTTAATGATTTTTTTCCTTCTCTAATCCTTGACCTGCTATGTATGCCTCTCTCAACAAACTAACCTCAGTGTACAGTTTTACTGTTCTTTTCCTGAGGGGTTCATCTCTACACTTTATCCTTGGTCTGAGCCACGGTTACACAGCTGCAGCATATGAGACCTTGGCCTAGGACCAGAGACAGCACAATCTTGTGGATAGGGAAGGTTACGCTGCCAAATACAACACTATAGGCATCTTTCTAATCTACCCCCTCAGACTGCTACCTTCTCTCTTTCTGTTACTGCTGTGCTATCCTAGAGCTGAAGTAGATTTTAAAGGCACAGAAACAATATCAGCTGAAAGACTAAGCAATGGGCTGACAAAGGATGGAAATACTTCTGGATGATTATTACCAGGCTTATACTTGGACTTTAATGCAAAACCATTTGGGTTTCATAAAGTGTGTTTGGATTAAAACAAACAAATAAACAAATTGCCCCAAAGCAAAAATCCCACCAATGCTGAAACTTACATAATATCCTGTATTATTTAATAGAATATTTTAAAATATATACCTTTCATATGTACGAAGTATCATATGCTACAAAACTGCATCAGCTCAGTAACTGCTACTCTTTAAACCACTTCCCTTCTTTACTGCAGTGAGGATGTCCTTATTTTTCTTTGTCTTTTCTCTTAGAAGAAAGGAAGAAAAACTATACTATTAGCTTTATTCACACACTTCCACCCCAAATACCAAAATTCTTGTTTGAGTGTTTCCCTCCAAGTTTTAGACTGCTTGCTAAATTCAATGAAATTTTGACAGGGAGAAATTACCTATGTTTCCTATGATGTTACTAACAGCAGGCCAACAGTGGAGATGGAACTGGTTAATCCTAATTTTCTTATTAGGCATCAGACAATACTTATCCCCAGAGATGTCCAAAATCCGACCACTTATGGAACTTTTTCTGCACACTCCTCCCTGTTCATTAGCTCATCAGTACCACACGCCTTTAATGCTTTAGTACTTCACACAGCCTGCAATCCACTATCGCAGAAAATTGAAATTACCTTATTAATGGTGTACCTACTATGAGATCATGATAAAAGAGATTCAGAGCAATCCATCCTGCTCCCGCACAGAGCAAGAAATAAATGTTCTTATGTCTAGATCTGCAAGTACTACATTACTTAACAAAAAAGGAGCCCCTTATGATAAGGCTATGCTATAAACTATAATTGATTTTTCCAGCAGGACCCACTCTCCCCATTTTGCCAGAAATCAAAGACCTACTGGATTTCTGTGAAACTTTTCTTTTGATAAAAATAAAAATGGACCAAAATGTATTGTTATTTGTTTATTTTATTACTGCAAGATTTTGCAAGGTTTAATCACTCTAATATGTAGAATGGGAGTGCCATTTCAACCTATTATAATATCCTTTTCTAAAATGTGTTCTGAAGGGCATAATGAAAGGGTAAATTACTTTCTTAATAAATATATGTCATGGGTTCAGTTTTGTGAAATCCTGAATTTTGCCTAATCTACGCCAAAACTAAAATGCTCTCATGAAGTGAAATTGAGCACTCCCCATTCAAGTCAGTAGAGGACCTGATTTCAGGTCTTTTTTTATCCAAACACAAGAGGTATCTTTTCTATAAGGAACAATTTGCTGAACAACAATATTTTCCTTATTTCTTTATGGTGGTTTGAAGTTGACCTCTCATAGAACTAATAATACACTTACAATATCTGCAGACATATTGCTTTCAACGGCAGGACTAGGTACAGAAAAGTTCATTCTTTCTAAAAATTGTATGATGTTTATCTCTCCTTTCATGTCATTTCAGCCATAGGGTTTCTGTCTGGAGTTTTAGAACTGAGCTCTGTAACTGTACAGAGATACAGGATGACAGGATGCTCAACCCAGTAGTAAAAATCACCAAAGATTAGGAAAGAAGAAATATTCCTGAGGGAAATTTACTAGCTTGAATTGCAGCCACTGTGAACTTAAAGCCCCTAAGTGTTGAACAGAGTATGAGACTTAGCTTTGAGCACCTGCATTCTGTGGATCTTTTTGTAGATCTGGGCCAACATAATTAGGAATTCTAGCTGATCCCACACAGCAGCTCCAATGAATTTTAACTTTAATTTTCAGCTCTTTAACCATGTGCAAAGTGATGGACCCAAGGGAATGATATAAATTCCTGTGTTTCAGACAAGACTGACCTCTACCTGTCAAGATTTGGGAGGAAATTTTGTCTGGAAATGTTATGTCTTAATTGCCTCTTGAAAGGTTTCTTGAGATTTACTATGAAGTGCCAGCCAGCACAAATTAGTAGTTTGATTCAGAAAAGCATTGCCTGTGCTTATGTGTGAACTTTTTTTAGTTACTAGTCTTAAAAGCTAGCACCTAACTTTCAGCTGCATAAATATCAATTGTTAGAAATAAAAAAACTTAACTTTAAAATATTTCTAATTGTCGTAGTTTGAGGCCCCCCCCTCAAACAGTTCTGCACACTCCCCCCTCTTTCTTCCCCAGTCCCGGGGAAATGGGAAGGAGAATCCAAAGAA
>JASSUY010031647.1:54212-88702 GCA_032466535.1 Forpus xanthops | reverse complement strand
GCTTCCCTCTCCCGGGAGGAGGGTCCCTGCCGGGCGCAGCAGCGGGATGCGGGGGCCGGGGCATGTCCTAGGGCTGCTCTGGGACCCCGCTCGGCTCTCTGGCACCTTCCGTCCTGGCGCGGCCGTTGGGTTCGGCCGTGGCTGAAAGCAGCGGGGTGTTAAACAGCTGGGAAGGGCTGTGGGCTGCTGGCGTTTCGGTGCGTTAGGATAAGAACAGCCTTCAGCGGTGGCGCTGGTGGTCGGAGATCTTTCTCCTACACATCCCTCAGCATCAATGTGCCATTGAGACGGCTCTTCCCTCCTCCTGCGGGCAGGGTGGCAGTACCAGGCCTCCCCCGCCGCTGCGACACAATGTTAGCTTTGAGTGCCGGCTCGTGTAGGTGCTTGGCCCTGGCTCTGGAACGCTGGTGGGAGGAGGAGGTCGCTGTCACCCTCCTGGTGGCAGCAGTAGCCGGGCTGCAAGCTCCCCTCGGACTGGTGTATGGTCGTACATGGGGGTCTGCACTTGCTGGGCAGCTGCAGGTTTAATAACCATGGTCAAATGGCTCATCTAACCTTCCACAGGCAGTCCTGGGTTTGCTTTGCCTCTTATGTGAGCCTGGTCCTCTGTTGAATGAAGGGACAGTTGGGGAAACTGCCTTTTTTTTTTTGATCTCTGTAACAGGCTGAATGAGAGAGTGTTGGTACAAGAGGGGAAGGCTTTGAGGCTGATGGTCTGTATGCCTCAGTGCTCAGGCTGTTTCCTGTGGGGTACTGTCAGGTGTTTTCCCTGTGATCACTTTGGTTCTGGAGTTCTAAAGACAGGAAGAAGTGGGGGAAATACCCCTTTCTGTGCTCATTTGGCATAGTGTGGGATAATGCTGGCTGCTTCCCTTGCTAGTGCATTCCCTCAGAGCATCTCTTAGCCTCTTGGAGTCCAGGATTGCCTGTGCAGCAGCGCATCCATCCTGTGCTGCCCCAAATTGACCCTCTTCTCTTCTGCCAGAATGCAGCCAGGGCAGATTCCGAGCTGGATGGAGCTGACCTTTTCACCAGACCTGCTGGGCAGCTTCTTGTGGGTGGTTGAGAGAGTCCAACAGTTGGCTAAACCCTTGGTGTTTGATTGAGACTGCTGTATCTCATCTGTTTTTAAGGAAGCCCTTCTAGCTCATGGGCATGGGCAGCTGCTGACAGCCTGTTCCTATGGGATGTAGCATGATGCCAGGTGTTGCAGCATCTACTTGCTGCATCTTGCTGTAGGGATTAAGTCATGCCACCCACACAGCCTGGGCCTCTGCAGTCCTGCCCTCTGTGTTGTCCCCTCTGCTTCCTGAAAGGGGGGATGGGGGATTTTGTGGTCCTTAGTACTTTCATATTACATTTCTACCATTGTTAAAACTAAGGATAGGGGAGGAGAAACTCTATCTGATCTAGAAGCATCATACCATGTTTTGAAGGTGGAAATGAGTGAGTTTGTTCAAGGTGCATAGTGTCTCCTTTCTCTCCTGGTGGCAAAAAGCTTTGCATTCTTAGGAAGCTCTGAAGCTGCCATCAGAAGCAGGTGCACTGCTGCACGCTTGGCTTGGCACTGTCCTTGAAGGTTGCACTGAATGCTTTCCTCTTTTCTGCTGGGGTTACAGGACAGTCAACACCCAGGCTGAGATCTTTCCTTTAGAAAGATTACAGGCGATATTGGGAGTGGTGCCTGTGATGGCCTAATCGATCTTCCATATTTCTGTGCTTTTGTATTGGATTTATGCTAGCGTGTGTCCTGCCGGCTGTCAGATAGTGGGAGTACTTAGGCTGGAAAGTCTGGTTCTTGCCAGTCAAACAGGTGAGGCAGCCTGGGCTCTGCAGGGAGGAGCTGGTCCCCAGGAGCCAGAGTTCTTCCCTGCAGGACTTGTGGGGCTGTTGTTACTCAAAGATGACAAGCTGCCACAGCTGGCTTCCTATCAGGAGACCTGTGTCTGGATGCAACTGACACTTCAGTGGCTTGGGGATCGTGGAGGTGGTAACTGAGTCTGATGGTTCTTGATTTCCCACAGTCTCACGGGGTATTTAACTTCTAGTTGATTCTTTCTTGTGGGATGGGTCCGGGTGGTAAGCTGTCACTGTGGCAAGCAAGTTCTGCAGGCTTGCTGCAAGGAGTGCTCTTACCCTGTGGATCAGATCAGATGGCTTGATCTCATGGTTTGTTTATAGCTGTGTTCTGTATATAGATTTGTATCTTGTGCTGCTTCTGCTTAACCCTAAGAGGCTTTCTCTGCCCATAAAGGACCAGCAGTAGCAACAAGAGCCCTGGCTTTGAGTGCTCCATATATGCCTTGTGGAGATAATCAGGCCTAATGCTGTTTTCTTTGTGTGTGGAAGGATCTGAACCCTGTTAAAGGTGGTATCTATTAAGCCTTACACTTTTTTGGGTCTGTGGTACATATACTGTGCTCTGGGAGTGTTACATCTCTAGTGTTGTCAGAGAACGTGCCTTTCTCTTGTTAGAAGGTTGGTGTGTGACTGTGCTGCTGCTTTGGTGTGGAGGGTATGGGTGGCCCAATGCTGATGTCAGGGTTTCAGGCAGTGGCCTCTTCTCTCAGTCAGAGACAGGTTCTGGGTTCACCCTTGGGTTTCTGAATCATCTGGATAAAGCTGTTGGAGGGATTTTAGTCTTTCTGCATGTTGCTTTGTAGACTTTTAATATCCATCTTGTCTTGGTGTGCCTCTCCAATTAATGCACGGGCCTGGATGGGGCAGAGGAAAGTAATCATTACACAGTAATGATTACAGACACTGCTGTGGGAACAGAGGTGAAGCCTTCTAGTGAAGCACTTGCATAGTGATTAAAACCAGAGATGAATGCTTTGGTACAGTCTGTCCCACCTCCAGATAGGGGTGTTCTGTATTCCTGTGCTGGAGGGCTTTGGAAGGCTTGACCTATTTCTTGAAGTGGGTGTTAGGAGCTGGCTTGGCTCAGCCCTGCCTGCATAGTTCTGTCCTTCCTGGGTGTGCTCCTCTGTGCACCCTGGGGGGTTGCTGGGTGCCATCCCCTCAGAGGGGAGCCCAGACACCTCCTTCCCAGCATGAGGGAGTGGATGTAGCTCAGTGTTGTTAGCATAGGAAGAAAGTACCTTATTTCCCACTTCTGTAGGTATCTCACAGTTTCTTTTCTTCTCCCTTTTTTTTTTTTTTAATCCTTTGTTCTGTGCTATGTTGGACTTCTTGCCTGGTGTTGCCTTTTCCCTGACTGCCCTCATCTGTACTGATACCATTGCCCTGCACAGCAGCCACCAGTGTGGAATGTGATAAGGAGTAAGCCTACTCTAAAAGCTTGCCTGATCAGTCTGGGGAGGTGCTGTCCCTGAAAAAACACTGCTCTGTGTGTATAGATCTTTTGCTGCATGCTCTTGTGGGACCTTGAAGTCTGATTGTTTGCCTTGCCTCCTGTAGAAGGTTACTATATCCTATTGCAATGGACTTTCTCCTTCCCCTGAAAGCTTGTGAGGTGCCACACTGACTGCTCATGCTTTGCAGATCTTGTCTGCTAATCTGGGAGTCTCACTGCTTCCAGCTCTCCATAGGAAGGGGAGAGCCTAATCTGTTTGTAGGATGCTATCCAAAGGCCTCAGGGTTTTACAGACACAGTGTGAGATAGTGGTAGGGTATTAGCACACACTTGGTGTGAAGATGGAGAAACTCCGTGGCTTCAGACAGGTCACTTCCTGCTGCTTGAAGCCTGTGTGCCAGGAGCAGCACAAGCCAGTGTAACTCCTGCACCAGTTGCAGTGGCAGCTCTTGCAGGAGCTGTTGTATATCAGGGGGTTGAGAGTTTGCATCACTTCTCTTGTAAACACAGTCCTCCTGTGCTGGATTCTAAGTATGCTGATGCAGCGCATCATATGGTATCAGGCTGTTAGCTATGTCTGTTGATACTGAGCATGAAGGAGCCAAGCCAGAGGAAGTAACATGGATGTGATTCAAATAGGAAAACTTATCTGGTGGTGTTAGCATGAAGCTGTCTTGTAGACTTTGTAGTTATGTTGTGGGCTGAGAGTTCTGGAACTGGTTGTCCTCAAACTCTAGCAGATTCTGTACTAAGTTCTCAAAGCCAAGGTGCCAGGCCAGGGGAGCTACTTTCTGGCTCTGCCCTGCTCTGCTGGGATGGTGTTCTGCATTTGAAACACAGACGTTCCTGCTTTCCTTCCAGGCTTGTCTTGTGCACCCTGTGAGCAGGTGTATGGGCATCTCTAGGCTGTGATCTCTCTTTGGAGTGTGAGGGGAATGTTACTTGTGGACAACAGTGCCTTAACTAAATTTTTAATAAAATGGCTGAAATGGTTAGCAGTAATGCAGTGTATCTGAATAGAGCTCTCTGCTGCATGTGCTTGAACTGGTGTCCTGAGATGTGAAGTGAGCACACACTGCTTGGTTACAGTCTCCTTTCCTTTTCACCTGGGCACAGAGCAGCAGGAGGAGGAAAGCCAAATCCAATTTTCTGCTTCATTATAAACTTTAGTTTTAGTGATCCTGCTGCAGTTGGTGAAGAAAATTTTGCTTGGCTGGCCTTATTCTCACTCTTGCCTTGATGCTTGTTTGTTCTTTTGAGGGCAGATAAGGTTTTGTGTTCCTCATCTTGTTGGATGCATTTGTGCATGAGCTTTCAGGAGGTGTCTCCTGTGCTGTGACTGGCAGCTCCTGGTGATGGTTTGAGGTGCTAGCCTCGATGTGTGCTGTGCACAGCCCTGCCTGTGCCTAGTCTGGGGCCACCAGACCCTGGATTGATCAATCCCACTCCTGCAGCAGCAGCTGCTGGCAGGTGCTTCTGAGCCACAGATCCCCATATCTCTGCTGGGAAACATCCCCTGGATACATGGAGCTGCATGAGGACTTTACGTTTTGGGACTCCAGGAGTGTGTTGCGGTGAGGAGCTGGGGGAAGAAGATGCATCTTTCTCAGAGCTGTGTCAAGCCTTGCTGCCAGCCTGTGGGTCAGGGATGTCAGTTAACTCAGTATCTGGTTGTCTCCTGACTTTTGAGGATTGCTGCTCCCTTGGGAGACCTGCAGGGACCCAGCCTGCTTTAGCCAGTTCAGCAAGGGCCCTGTGCCAGCTCACCCTGTGGTGATAGCTCTGTGGCCACCTACCAGACTGTTTTGGTGCTGCCTGTAATTAAAGTAGTGGGGAGATGAGAGTGCTTGCTTTCACACTTATTAGAGGACTGATTTCTGACTGACTCGAAAGCTGATGGGGAGACAGGAGTGTTGGGTGGCTGGGGCTGAGTGTTGCTTGCAGATAGCTGCTGTGTGGGGAGAGGTGCCCTGTGGGGCTATTGACAGACCTGACTGGGTTGAGTTCTAGTCTGTCGTGGCTCGCAATGTTGTCTGGCTGCTGGGACTGGTTATAAAGGGTCTTGCTGTTCTTGCTGGGGTTGCACTAATAGCTGTATAGCTTGTTGGGAATGTGCAGTGTATGCACTGCTTGGTGTAACCAAGTATATAAGCCTTGGTTGCTGTGGCAGAGTGGGGCCTGATACTCTGGTTTGCAAGTAGTGGGAACTTTCTTGCTGAGATGGGGAAGTGACTCTCTGGTGAGAAGTGGAAGGAGATGTGTTGCAAGGTCTCTAGGTATTGTACAGGGTGTGTTTGGGCCCCAAGGGTTCCTGGTGCTTTGGGATGCTTGGGCCTGTTGGCTTGACTTCAGCTGTTCAAGGCTCAGGTTTGAGCTCCCCATCTCCTCCCAGCTTCTTGCCCAAGAGGATTAGGATCCAGGAGGAGTCAAAGGAGAGTGTCTCCCCTGTGCAGAGGACAGATGCCAACCACTGAGCTGTAAACGTCTGCAGTGTGTAGTGTGGAGGGGAGTAAGAGCAGATGCCTGGCTGGATGGTGAGCCCCTCTTCTAGGGCAGAGGGACAGCAAGTACTGGTGTTGTGCACAGAGGAAACTGCAGAGGTGAGTTGAGATTCCCAGGATGCTTGTACTGGAAAAACCTTGCCTGCTGCAAAAAGGTTGGTGTGGAGCCATCATGGCTCAGGCAGACCAGTGTGCTTATCCTTCTGCTTAGTGGAGGTAATGCTTAGCCCTGCTTTACAACTCTCCCTTTGTAGCTTGACTGCCATCACCCCAAGGCCAGTGGCTGCCCCTTGGGAGGCAGAAGAGGGTGAGACTACTTGCATCTGCTCACTGAGCAAGGCACACTTCAGCCTCTGTCTAATGCAGGACTATGTAGCATGCCAGTGTGGACACCAGCCCTTGCAAAGACTTGAGAACCTTGGGGGTACCTTGAGGCTGTGGCAGCTCTGTCAGCTGAATGCAGCTGGGTGACCTACCTAGGGAAGCACGCATAAGTCCTTTTCATAAGGGCCTGCAGTGTGATTCTATTAGTTCTGCTCTGGTAGAGGTCCTAGTGCTTGCCCAGAGCCCATGGTCTGGACAAGGCGATTGCCTGGCATGCAGAGAGTACTGCAGGTGCCTCACAAGACAGAGCAGTAGGAGGGACTTTTTTCTGTTCATGCTGGTGGGAACTTCTGTGCTAGTGCTGTGTGGAAGCAGGCTGTTTCCACTACTTGGGTGGGATGCTTGTCTGGTTTCAGGGCTGCTGCCAGGATGGCCCTTGTCTGCTGTGTGCTCTGTGCAGCCTTCAGCAGGTCTGTCAGTGTGAGTCTTGTCACCCAAATCTCTCAGTTGTTTTAACTTGTGGTCCTCACTGGCCAGTGGTGCTGGAGCCCTGCTGGCATCAAAGTCAGCACAATAACGTGTAGCGCCTGAGCTCGGCTGTTTCCCTCCAGTGAGATGCAGCTCTGAGCTTGTGAGTGACTGATACTATCTTCTCATTCCAGCCTGCCTAAAATAGGCAAGCACTCTGTAAGAGTTCTGTCTGCCCTGGACCTGTAGTAAAGGTGACTCATTCAGCTTGATAAGATAAACATTGAGCTTGAGTAGTCAGGTACATGTGCTGGGAACTAACTCTTGAGGGCTCCTCAATCTAGCAAATAAAGGTGTAGCTGGATGTAGTGGTTGAAAGCTGAAACTAGATGGACAAGTTTGGAGCTTGCTCTTAGCCATTAAAGCAACATAAAGCTCAGCAGCTTTCAGGACTTGTATTTACTGCATTTCCCACAGCTGGAGCTTTGAGTGGCTCTCAAGGATGCTCTAGTTCCTGCTACACTTTCCTGGCCCCTGCTGCATGTGAAGAGTGGATAACCTTGCCAGTGCCCAGGACCTTAAGTATTACTTACTAAAAGTGAGTATTACTTGCTGTTAAACCCCTTTAAACATTGGGCTGGGAAGATGAGCGCCTGTTCTGCTGCTGATGCCCATGAGGTATGGGGGTCAGGCCTGAGTAGGCTTTGCCCTAGGGTTGCAGGTGCTTCCACGATGACCTGTGGAATCGCTTTCTGTGTTTCTGAAGCACAGCAGAACCTCTCAGGCTTTGTCCTTGGGGTGTCCGGCTGTGCAGGCTGCTCTGGAGCCTTGCTTGGAAGAGTGGGTACTTTGGGAAGGGTGGGGGTGAAGAAGACCTGTTCCACTCCAGAGCTGTTGCAGAGGTTGGGTTGCACTCCTCAGTTTGGAGAGTCAGAGGGTATGACTGGGCAAGCATAGAGCTGGCTCTGCTGCACTAAAGAGAGGTGTAGAGAATGGTGATGCAGAATGCTATGTTCAGGCCCCTGCGAAGACTGCTTCAAGTCGTCATGTCATGTAGGTGCTTGGTAGTGTCTGCTGCTGCTCTGCCTGGGTCCCAGCTACAGTAAAGAGGACTTTACTGAGCTCTTACTCTTGCAGTGAAGCTGAAAGAGTGATGCTGGTGCTGGCTGATGGGGGCTTGAGGTAGCAATAGCTGCTGGATGCTCCCAGCTAGGATCTTGCTGGGAAGGAGGTTCCTCTGGATGCTGGTCTGGGAGAGGCTCCATGATTCCTGGTGGCGGCAACAACAAACCTGAGGGATCTGGGCTGGGGTCTGTTTCCCCTGGCCTGTCTATGGGCAGTGGTTCCTGTGCACCCTTTTGGAGGTCTGGGATCAACTGTGGGGATGCCTCCCGTGCTGCAGGGTAAGTCAGGTAAGGCCTGTGCTCTGCCTTCCTTCTGCCACTCTGCTGTGCTCTGGACTGGGGAGCACAGGGGGCTGGGTGAGGGTGTTTGAAGCCTGCCTGCAGCAGCAAGAGCCTGCACCCTTCCTGCTTTTGTGGAGAGCATCTGTCTGGATCACTGTTGTGTGCTTAGAGTGAGGCTGAGCAAGTATGGGGAGAACCAGACTAACTCCCTACAGCCTTATATCCTTCTTCTGTGACTTTCTTAGTCACAGATACTGTCCCCTGTATGGAAGGGGAACGGAAATGTCATTGCCAAGTAGCAGCACCTCACCTCTGAGGTGCTGGGTTATGGAGTGGTAGTTCATGTCAGGAGAGATTTGTGCAAGGATGTGAAACCAGGAACTCTGGCACTAGAAATGGGTGTTTCTGAACTGATGGCTTTCCTTCCTCATGCAGTGGGTCTGCCAGTTATGCTGTGTGGCTTCTCTGGCAGCAGTCAGTGGTCAGGAGCCCAAAGCTGATTGTAAAAGCACTGCTCTGTGGAGGTTGTGGGCCAGCTCTGCATCTCCCTTGAAGACCTTGCACCAGGGTCATGCAGAGAGCATTGTGCAGGTGGGTATGGGTGGCAGGGCTGGTAGCAACATCATGGTTATGGGTGATAATGCTTGAGCCTGTACAGCAGAAGCAAGACTAAGGGGCTGGAGATACA
This sequence comes from Forpus xanthops, assembly GCA_032466535.1. Lineage (NCBI taxonomy): Eukaryota > Metazoa > Chordata > Aves > Psittaciformes > Psittacidae > Forpus > Forpus xanthops. The sequence continues at coordinate 79,999 of JASSUY010031647.1, read as the reverse complement.
GTGCTGAGGTTGGAAGCTGTCCTAGCTAGCTTGAAATGTTAGGACCTGCCTTGGAAGGACTGCTGGTAGTGAATGATGGGGTTCCCAGCAGGGCTCAGGAGGCAGGCTGGGATTAGTGAGAAGTGGGGAGCATGTGGCTCCGCTGGAAAGTAGATGCTGGTGCATGGTCCGTTGAGAGCAATGCTGACCAGATACACATGACTGTATCTCTGAAGCTGTACTTGAACTATTATGATCCACAGGCTTGTACTGTGCAGGCAGCCCTCATGTGAAAACAACTGTCTGATCTGCCCTTCTTCTCTCCACAGATACTGCCACCACCATGGAGGGGATTGTGACCATGTATCAGGACTTCATGAAGAAAGCAGGTGAGTGTTTGGCTCGGTCCAGCTCGTGCCTTCCTGTTACAGGCACTGGGGGCTCGGCTGTCACCCCTGAAGTAGCCTGTGTCTGGCTACATCCTGCCCCTTCCCTTGTGTAGATGCACCAGGGTTTTTGGGCTGCCTGTTGGGCTGTTTTGCCTCAGGCCCTGTGTCCAGGTTGTTTTGGGGCACTCATGTCTTTGTACCTTACTGAGTCTGGTTGGCTTTACCGGCCTCAGTTCCCAGTCTGCCACCTGCACCTGCACTCCTGTCCCAGGGGAACACAACTGCTGTTCCTTGTGTCCACCCTGGCAGCAGCATTGCTGGCAGCAGACTGAGGTGAGGATGCTAACCACTCTGCGCTGTGGCTTTCTCTGCAGACCCCCGCATCGCTGATTATCCACTGATGCAGTCCCCGTTCCTTGTGATGGGCATCCTCCTGGCATATGTTTACTTCGTACTATCCTTGGGTCCCCGACTAATGGCCAACAGGAAGCCTTTAAACCTAAAGAAGTTCATGGTGCTGTACAACTTCTTTCTGGTGGGCCTCTCTCTTTACATAGTTTATGAGGTGAGTTGTTGATGGCAGGCTTTGTCTGCCATATGAAAACCTGCATGCAGGCTGCATGGGTGATTGGGAGTCCTTCTGCACGCTATTGCCTGCCCTTCTGTGCAGGGCTTGGGAAGTGCAGTGGTGATGTGTGGGGTCTCACCCTGGTGATGCTCTTGTTGCAGTTCCTGATGGCAGGGTGGCTTACTGGGTACACCTGGAGGTGTGACCCTGTGGATTTCTCACAGGACCCCAAGGCCCTCAGGGTAAGTTCTTGTCCCTCTACCAGTAGTGGGGATGGCCTTTAGTACTTTTCTTTGTGGTCATTGCTGCCTGCCTTTCCTGAGGCAGAGGACCTTGACTCTTGGTTTCAACCCAGGGTTCTGTATGGGCATTCTTGGTTAGCGGGCATTTCAAGTCTAGGTGGGTCTCTAATATTAGCATGTTCTGTTACAGATGGTCAGTGTTGCTTGGCTCTTTGTCTTCTCAAAGTTCATCGAACTGACAGACACAGTAAGTAACTTACTGTGAGAAAGCTTTCTCACTGCTTTCTGGGCAGGGAGTTGGGGTCCAGTGTACTTGGGATAGGAGTGTACTTCAGCCCTTCCAGTCTGACCTTGGTAGTGCTTCTGTCTGGCCTTACTGTCAAGAAGGCCATGCTGGGCTATTGCAGAGGACACTCTTGGCATGCTATAGCTCTAAAGGCTGTGGAATGATGACCCAATGGGTAGTGGCAGTGAGCTTGGGGGGGGGAAGGGGAGCTGTGACTGAGATCAGACACTAAATTAGAATAGTTAAGGTTGGAAAGGACCTTAAGATCATCTAGTTCCAACCCCCCTGCTATGGGCAGGGACACCTCCCACTAAACCATGCCACCCAAGGCTCTATCCAACCTGGCCTTGAGCACTGCCAGGGATGGAGCGTTCACAACTTCCTGGGCAACCCATTCCAGTGCTTCACCACCCTTACAGTAAAGAACTTCCTCCTTACATTCCATCTGAACTTCCCCTGTTTAAGTTTGAACCCATTACCCCTTGTCCTGTCACCACAGACCCTAAAGAAGAGTCCCTCCCCAGTATCCCTATAGGCCTCCTTCAGATACTGGAAGGCTGCTATGAGGTCTCCACACAGCCTTCTCTTCTCCAGGCTGAATAGACCTGACTTTCTCAGCTTGTCTTCATATGGGAGGTGCTCCAGTCCCCTGATCATCCTCGTGGTCCTCCTCTGGACTTGTTCCAACAGTTCCATGTCCTTTTTCTGTTGAGGACACCAGAACTGCACACAGTGCTCCAAGTGAGATCTCAGGAGAGCAGAGTAGAGGGGCAGGATCACCTCCCTGGACCTGTTGGTCATGCTTCTTTTGATGCAGCCCAGAATACGGTTGGCTTTCTGCACTGTGAGCGCACACTGCCAGCTCATGTTCATTTTCAAGTTATTGGCCCAGCTGCTCCCAGGACTGCAGGTCCTTGATGTTGTTGGGCTCTCATTGCAGGTGATTTTTGTCCTGCGAAAGAAGAATGAACAGGTCACATTCCTGCACCTCTTCCACCATTCTGTTCTGCCTTGGAGCTGGTGGTGGGGAGCAAGGTTTGGTCCAGGTAAGATGGAAACTGTAGGGGTGCACAGTTTGGGGAAGGGTTGGGTTTAGCTGCAGAATGCTGACAAGGCGTTTTGACCCTGTTGGGCTCTTATAAACTTCTTGTAGCACTGACTTCCGCAGAGGACTGACATGCTAATGAAAATCTTTCTGAACAGGGGGAATGGGCTCATTCCATGCCATGATCAATTCCATGGTGCATGTTGTCATGTACCTGTATTATGGGCTCTCAGCAGCAGGACCTGCCTTCCAAAAGTATCTGTGGTGGAAGAAGCACATCACAGCCATCCAGCTGGTGAGTCTGCAGTGCAGAAGAGCATGTACCTTCATACTCTTCTGTGGGGGGTAGGCCAGCCTCTTTACCTATGAAAGGTGCAGCCAGCAGCTGTAGCTGTCTCTTCTGTAGCTTCTCTGGGTTTCTAACAGCTCTGAGACCTCTGACAGTCCTACCAGCCTGGTAGGGTGTGGGTGCTGCTCATTCTGCTGCCCCTGGGTTCATTCACACTGGGAGGGTGAGGCATCTGCTGCCTTGAGGCTTGTGTCTGCCTTGTCCAGCTGCTGACTGTGCCGCAACATAAGGAGGCACACACTCTACTTCAGAGTGGGAAAAGAGCCTATTGGTTTAATCTAGAAAGGTCACAGGGTGGGGGGATGTCCCTGTCCCTGCCCCCATTAATAACTTATCCCTTCTCTGCCTTGTTCCTAGGCACAGTTTGTGATTGTCTCTGTCCACATCTCTCAGTATTACTTCATGCCCAGCTGTCAGTACCAGTTCCCCATCTTCGTCCACCTTATCTGGATTTATGGGACCATCTTCTTCATCCTCTTCTCCAACTTCTGGTACCAGTCCTACACAAAGGGCAAACGGTTGCCTAGGGCGGCTCAGCAAGCAGCCCAGCACAATGGCAATAGCATCCATGAAAATGGCACTGTCACCAATGGCAAGGTCAAAGCCAACTAGAGGGCAAGGCCCTCCCAGAGCCAATGAGAGCCCCGGGGCAGAGGCAGCTGGGACCTGTTCCTCTGCTCCTGGGTGCCCCCAGCCAAGTCAAGTGCCTACAGACTGTTGTACCCCTGTGCCCAAGCCCTGCTGTCCTCTGTCTGCATGCCCAGCCCCTCTGCTCTGAGCAGCCATGGGCAACTTCTCCTTGGAGGGTTTGTGCTGTTTCTCAGTGTTGCTGAGCAGAGAGGCAACTGCCTGCATCACAGCTGCGGGGCTGCAGTCCCATTCCAGTGTTTCCAAAGGAACTTCCCTAAGTGCCTACATCTGGCCCTTTTGCCTGGGGGCCATTTCCTTCTGAGTAGGACCAAAAGAAGAGACTGCTCCCTGTCCTCGTGCCCCTTCCTTTTCCCTGTCTCATGAGAGCCTGTGTGGATGGGCAGGCTTGTCCCTGGCTGCTTGCTGCTGCCAGCTCCAGTGTGAGTGCTCCTGCTCTACTGTGCCTTGTGCCACTTTGTTCCGTGCCACAGTGCTGCATGTCCATTTTAATCCCTGTGTGCCCAGGGTGGGAGGTCCTGCCCAGGCATAGCTGCCCTCAGGTGTAGCAGTGGAGAATGTAGTGGTGGTGTATATGGGATTCAGGGGCCCAGACCTGCCCAGTACAGTACATATGCCCTATGCCTATTATGTAGCAGGGGTTGTGATGGCCTGAAATGCCTCTCCCACACGCTAAGCCCAGGTTGCCTTGCCTTTCTGTGCCTGAACTAGGTGCTCAGTGTGTGCTTCAGCCACACTTCTGTGTTCCTGTATGGCAGCTGGTGTGTTGCTCCAGAGGGGGGGGGCAAGCTCAGCCTTGCCTTGGGCCACTTCCATTCCTGCATACTCAAGACTTGAGCAATAATTGCCCCCAGAATCAGCTTGTGGGCTTTTCTGCTTGGGCCCAGCTCTGCTCTGGGCCGTGTGAGCACAGCAGAGGATGGTTGTAGCCTTGCCCTGCCGTGGTGTATGTGCATCTGAAGGTGTACCCTGCCCTACCAACAGGGCAGTGCAGCAGCTTTCCTGGTGCCCATCACCTGCTCAGGCTGTAACCAAAACCGTGCTGATGGCCTTGAGGTTGAGGTGAAGGAGCCAGGCCCTATCAGGTTGGGCTGCTCTTCTATCACAAATAAACAGACAGAAGGAGAAAGGACTCGGCTCTCTTTTTTTCCTGTTTGACTGTCCCCGGTGCTTGGTGCTGCCCAGTGTGGTTGAGGCAGGGCTGGGAGCCTCAGCTGGCATAGCAGATTTTCAGGTCATGGGGAGAGGGCGGTAGCAGTCTGCTGATGAAGCAGATGGCAGATTGTTCCCAAGTGCTTGTGGCAGGAAATGTGTCAAAGCTCCTGTTGTGAAAGTGGCTCCACCCTGTCAAAGAATGGCTGGGGTGGAGCAGGGGTGTGTGCCTGGAGCTGGGCACTGGCCCAGGAGGTGCTGGTGCTTTTCAGAAGTCCCAGGGACTGAAGCGTGGTGCAGTGGGGAATAAAGACACTGGAACCCCAGGTGATGAGGAAACAGCAGTCTGCCTTCTGCATCTGCTGAAGCCAAAGCTGCTGCGAGCTGTGACTGCCCCTGCAGTGTGGATCTGCGCAGAATGTAGCTCAGGTCGATCAGAGGGAGGTTCATGCTCCTACAGCAGTGCACCTTGCCTTGGCTGGGCTCTCTTTGTCACTTGAGACAGTCTGGCTTCCCCATGCTGTTGTGAGAGGCTAATCTAGGTGCTGAGTCAAGCCTGGGCAGAGGGGTGGGTAGCTTGGGGCTAGGATGAAAGCTGAGTTTCACTATAGGTTTGTTTGGGGTGTGGGGAGAGCTTTAGAGGCTGTCCAACCAATGCTGGACCTAGAGCAGGGCTGGATGTGGGGAAAGCTTTGCTGACTGTGCCTGAGCTACTGTACACTATCACTATACTCATGCTCCAAAACATAGGAAAGCATCAACTGACTTGAACTGGTGTGACCAAATAAGCCAAACTGCATGTGGGCATCACATTTTACAGGGCTCAAGTGCTCTTGTATGTATGAAGCCTTAAACTGGGTCTGGCTGATGCACTGGGTGGTGGTGTCTCAGCTGCTGCTCCTCTGGTGGTGCTCTTCAGCTGCAAGAACTGTCAGGAGTGCTGGTTCTGGTCCCTGCTGAAGGGGTGTGGAGCACTAGTTAAGTGTTCAGAAGCCCTCTCTTTCAGGAGCTGCAGGTGACAGTCCAGCTGAAGATGGAGCTTCTGTTAAGTCTCCTTTCCCCTCCCTTCAGCTGGCTTTTGGTAAACACAGCCCTGTCTTTGCCCAAAATAGTAACCATACTTTTAAAACTACTTCTGCTTGGCCTTTTAAAAGGGGCTGTTCCCTGCATGTGTTCTGCTTTCCCTTCCTCCAATTGTTCCCATTAGCTGAGATCTTTCCATGGGCTGGCGGTGGCCCTTGGTAATTTACATGCTGTCATGGTCAGTTGGGGCTGTTGCTCTGAACTGGCTCTGCACCGTATATGGCAGCATTTCCTGGGCTTGCTGGCTCAGTGCCCAGCTCTTCCCTCTGTTCCTCCTTGCTCCAGGGCACTGGGACCAGTGTGGGGCTAAAGGAACACACTGCAGTACCTTCACTTTCTCGTAGTGCTCAGAGGATTTCATGGGGCATATAATGCACAGCTTTTGGGGGTAGGTATGTGAGAGAGGCAAGACAATTGCTATCTGAGAAAGGTGAACTGCTTTCTTCCACAGCAGAAGCTGCACCGATTTTCAAATATAAAAGCCTTTCTTGCAGGTTCCTTGTATCCTGAATCATTGCAGGGGTGTGGGACAGGGCTTCTATAACAGCAGCACAGCTCTGGGAAAAAGTCTAATCTTGCATATAGGGCCCTACCCTCTTCCCCAGTAGATTCAGCTGCTGCCTTAGGATTTGGTCCAGGAGAGCTGCCTCTTCCTCCCTTGGACTTCCCCTTAGAAGGCTCCTCTGGGTTAAAGCTCAGGAGGCAGAGCAGGAGCCTGGTGCCAAGTACAGCATGGTACTGTGCTGAGGGGAAGGTGAAAACAGTTAATAACAATCCACCCTCAGCTAATCTCAGCACAGGCTTTGTCGAGCTACTTCACCCAAGATGAGGTGCTAATTAGCCATGCAGTGTCCCTGGCAGCTCCTGGTGCAGCTGAAGGACAGACTGAATAGGTCTGTGACAGCCCCCCACCCTCAGACATCTCCACCACAATCAATGCACAGGGCAGCATGACCGCACTGGCTCTACTGGCTTTTGCTCAGTTAAAAGCTCAAATATGCTCCCATCAGCATAACTGAGCTTGGAAAGAATGCATTTCCCAAAGTACAGAAGAGTCAAGCTGTACTAAGCATCTCCATGCTTCCCTGCATGCAGCATCATCATGGCAATAGAGCTTCCCCTCAGCATAAAGGCAGGACAGGGATCAGGTATGCTGGAACAACATACAGCTAAGGACTACACACGGGGAGCCTCTTGCATGATAGCCAGGCTGGCTGGCAAAGTAAATTAACCTTCTGGTTTGCATCAGCCTTTAATGCCATTGCCAGTCACTTTCTGGCCTTTGGGATGAGTGCACATAGAGCATCTTGCTCTATGTTTATAAGCTCCTGACCCCCCCCCCCCCAGCATTTGGCTCCTACATTCAACACTAAACTCCTTACAAAGACAGCTAATGGAACCCCAGCACTCCAGCTGCAGCACTGCAGCTGTGTAGCATAACAAGACTAACTGCTGAGTGCAGGTGACACTGCAGATAGCACTGCCAAGAACAACTCCCCAGCCTGCTCTGGCAGAGGTACAATAAGGCCCAGCTGGCAAAGAAGGAAGACACAGGTATTCTGTACTGTCAGTCGGACCTTGCTTCTAAAGCAGGCAGCAGCTGGCTAAGGGGCCAGTTCAGAGCTGCTCCACTGCTCTGTGGGAGCTGAGGCAAGTCAGGGGTAAGCCCCAGTGCAGTTAACACACTATGATGAGTGCTGAAGGGGTAAGAAGACACATTGGCTACAGCTTCCCCATGTGGTAGAGCTACTGTGCTTGTGGACAGTGTGGGTGTGTGTGGCAGGAATCATACCTGTTTTAGCCACTGCATAGCATCCTCCTCCCAGGACTTCACACCTTTAGTAGGCTGAGGGTTTCTGCAAACTGCCCCTAAAGAACAAGAGCTGCACCAGCTTGCGAACCTCAGTTCTTTGAGCCATGGCCTTCTTTTCCATCACAGAATCACAGAATAGTTAGGGTTGGAAAGGACCTTAAGGTCATCTAGTTCCAGCCCCCCTGCCATGGGCAGGGACACCTCACACTAAACCATGCCACCCAAGGCTCTATCCAACCTGGCCTTGAGCACTGCCAGGGATGGAGCGTTCACAACTTCCTGGGCAACCCTTTACAGTACAGAACTTCCTCCTTATATCCAATCCAAACTTCCCCTAATTCAGTTTTAACCCATCACCCCTTGTCCTGTCAATGCAGACCCTAAAGAAGAGTCCCTCCCCAGCATCCCTATAGACCCCCTTCAGATACTGGAAGGCTGCTGTGTGGGCTCCACACAGCCTTCTCTTCTCCAGGCTGAACAGCCCCGACTTTCTCAGCCTATCTTCATACAGGAGGTGCTCCAGTCCCCTGATCATCCTCGTGGCCCTCCTCTCTGGACTTGTTCCAACAGTTCCATGTCCTTTTTCTGTTGAGGACACCAGAACTGCACACGTACTCCAAATGAGGTCTCAGGAGAGCAGAGCAGTGGGGCAGGATCACCTTCCTGGACCTGCTGGTCATGCTCCTTTTGATGCAGCCCATGATACGGTTGATTTCATGAAAACAAAAAAGGCAGACTAGAACAGTTTATTAACTTTTAAAATACTGTACAACAAACTAAGCCCCTCTCCCCCACAACAGCCCTGTGCACTCAGCGGATGCCCTGGTGAATGATGCTGCTTTTGGCACTGTTTGCCTTTTCTTTCTCTTTCTTCTTTATGGGGTCCATCTCAAAACAGCGCCAGAGCCGCAGCGTTTCATCAGCAGCTGCTGAGGCCACTGTTGCACCATCAGGGCTCATAGTCAGGTTCAAGACTCTGGCAGTGTGACCTGAGGAGGAGGAGGTGGTATGCAGTCAGAGCTAGGCTGATCACCACATTACTCCCCACCAGCTTGCATAGCCATCTCCACATCACACTGCAGCAGCATCAATTCACACCCCAGGTATGCATTTGCAGCAGCAGTATTTCTTCAGCTGCTCCTAGCAGCATGCTCCTGGACACCTTTCTGCATTAGTAATGCTCCAGGCTAAACCATGGGTCTGCTCTAACCAAGAATTAAATCTACCTTCATGCCTCTGTAAACCATCCCTTCCAAGGGCAGAGGGCCCAGCTTACCTCGCAGCTCCCTGACCTTGGCCATTGTAGGATACTTCCATATAACCAGCTGATTCTGTGCAAAGCCATGGCCTGAAATTAACTCCTTGTAGTTTGTTGACCACAGGATAGCACAAACCTGCGAAGATGCAGTAATGCAGGTAAGACAGGCTGCTTGTGCTGAAGCTCACCACCCAGAGGTGAGCATGGTCCCCTCCTCTACCATGCCTCTGGGCCTCAAGTGCCAGCAGCTCTGTACTGGTGTCCTGCCAGAAGGTGTTTATTTCCAAGCTGATGTTCATGTCTCACCTGGGAGTGGGCATCAACAGCACTGAGGCAGGTGCCAGAGCACACATTCCAGATGCGGATATGTCTGTCACTAGTCCCACCTCCGGTGGCCAGAACGTTTGACTGCCATGGGCACCATGCCACAGCCTGAGAGAAAAGGGCTCATTTTAAGACATGCAAGGGGCATTGTGCACAGCCAGTGCTGCACAGCTGCCTTGCACACAGGCATGTGCCCACAGCAGCCTTGCACTAACCTTGACAGCACCCTGGTGCTGAGTGAAGGTCTGTACAGGAGCAAAGTCCCCGCTGTCCCCCTGGGTGCATGGCCAGATGTTTACCAGGTTGTCATTGCCACCACTAGCCATGTAGCGTCCATCTAGAGACCACTTGAGTCCACACACCTCCTGTGTATGGCCAGCAAGTGTGGCCACATGATGCTCAGCCACTCTGACATCGTGGTGGTGGATGTGGCCAGTCCGTGCCCCACTGCAGGAAGAGAAGACTTGCAGTGTCAGGATGGTTTTCACCAAAGACCATTTTTATGCTATTCCAAGGCTGTTGTACCTGCCACTGGCCTGTTGGAGTAAGCAAAGCAGCCACAGAAGCCCTTCACAGCTTCAGTACAAAGGGCAAGAAAACAGAGAGGCCTTCTCCCCACTGTCCCGACAGAACAGGCCGAGTAAGAAGAATCCCAAGCAAGGACAGAAATTCCTCTCTGCCATCCCTAACCTGCACCAGTCAGATCTAGGACAGGAGTCTGCAACAGCTGGATTCTACCCTTCACCCACTGCTTTACCTGGACAAGATGTAGCTGTTCCAGCTGAGGGACCCCACACGCGAAGAATGGCTGATCATATTTCGAAGGCGTTTCTGCTGCTGTATGTCCCATAGCTAGAGAGGCAGAGCAAGAAATTCTCTGGAGGATGAGGAAACCCAGCTCTATTGCCTTGCCCAGGAATCTCACTGTACAAAATCTGGCATTCAATCCCATCAGCACAGGGGCAGAGAGAATTTGTATCTTATGCCTACAGAGCAGAGGGCAACTCCAGGTGTCAGAAAAACCTCAAAACCAATCTGTGCCTTGCATGCTGCAGTTGGTCATTGGACGTGGACATTTCCATGCCACACCAGTCAAGGCAAGTCAGGATGCACTGCATTCTTCTAGTGCTAGCTAAGCCTTTGTCCCAAGGCACCCCAGCTCTGGCAGTCTCTAGGAAGCAGCTCTAGTTTTACTCCTGCACTCACCTGCACCTCAGCATTACTTGTGCCAACAGCAAGATAGTTTCCTTCTTTAATCCATGACACAGAAGAAACATAATCATCTGGATGCTCCATCTGCAGCAGTTGGATAATCTCACCAGTGGTGTGATTCCATAGATAGACAGAGTTCTCCAGAGCCACCGCCAGGAAGTTCTGAGAGCTCCAGTCAATGAGATTCAGATCTACAATTTGGAAGAACAAGGCAGGTCACACTGTGCTTACTTGGAGAGCCCTGCCTTTCATCAATGCTTCATCAGCCTTCTAGGTGTCACCATGCCCAGGTAGTGGGGTCAGATAGCCCTGATCCAAGTCACCTACACAGCATCTGTATCACTGTTCCCTAAAATGCTACAGAGGGACACTCCAGAAGTGGTCCATGCTGGTCTGGGTGCTTAAGGTACTGAACCAGGACCTAGGAGCCTTGATCTAGAGTGGAATGATCTCGATGCCCAAAACTCAATGTTGCAGCCTACTTACAATAGTCATTGCGGATCTCTGGTGCATCCAGGATCCGGTCTGGCATGGAGGAAATGTATCTGCCATTCTTCCTGCTGGATCCAGGTGTAATTTTCTGACTGTAGAGCACTTTCAGGTTATTCTGATAGCCTGTGTGCAGAGGAACAGATTTGTTAACCTGAGTTATTGTTTCCTCCCAGCTGAGCACTGTTCACCCAACTAGAAATCCCTTCCAGTGAAAATGAAATCCTGAGGGAAGAAATGCACTCAGAAGACTGCAGTTGTGCTCATCACTGGCAGCATGGACTGCTGAACCAGGGCAAGCTCTGATTCCCTAACTCACAAGAACAGGTTTAATTGACAAGCGCTTGGCTTTCTGTATCCTGTCTTGTTCACTGACAGTTCAACTACAAGTGCACAGCAGAGTTTGAAGCTTTTGCAGACCTCAGGAAGTTTTGCCACCTGCTGTACAAGTGAGAAATTAACACTCATTTCAACTTCTTTAAATAAATTCACTGTAACTTATGCCACCCCACAACCTCAAGAACCCTAAGAAGGGAGACTCCACTGTGCACAGGACACTTGAGAAGCAGCCAGTTGATCTCTTCCATGTCCACACATAAGGCCTCTGTTTTGCTGCCCAGATCCCACCAGCTGAGTCAACTCACACAAACCCTGTGACATACCTTCTGGAGCATTCTGTGGCTTTCCACTGAGGCGGAGGATCTTTGCCTCTTCTATATCAAAGCCATTCAGATTCACTGCCCAGGCTTTCTGCTGTTCCTAGAGACAAACCATCCTCAGTAAGATGTACTGAAAACACCAAGTCTATGCTGTGCTTAAAATTGCAGCTGGCAGGCATATACTCAAGCCCCTTTCTCCTAAAACCAAGAGGTGTAAAACTGTGCTGTGGGAGTCAGCTACAGGCAGGTCGAAGGAGTTTTTCCGCAGACATTGGCACACTGTCCAGCTCAATATTTTCATACACAAGAGTGGCAGTTCAGTGTCTCTTTGCCTGTGGGGAAAGCCACAGCCCTAAGGGACCAAATGCTTCATAAACAGTTTTCGGAACACAGTGTACACATTCCAGAATAGCTCCCACATAGACATTGTCCTAGAATAGCACCACCAGCAGTTTCTCTGTGCAGATTCACAGCTTTGTGTCTTTGTAGCAGCTTGCTACATTTTAAAGACTGGTTAGCCCAGAACTGAGTTTTGCTACCAGGAGCAGCATAGGCTACTGAGTAGAAGCAAAGGTGTAAGACTATGCTCTTCCCTGTGTCTAGGGTGACAGCCCTATAGAGCAACTACACTCCGGCTCCTGTGTAGCAACTAAGCGCCTGTTCCTTCTGCAGGCTCTACACCATCCACCTGAGGCTCTTAAAGCCCGGAACTGGAGGCAGTGATGGCTGAGACTCTCAACCCCATTTGCCCACTTGATAGAACTTTAAGTTACCTATAACTGTCCAGGAAGGATTAGGTGTTTGATAGTAATTACTGTAGTAACTGTAACTTAGCAACATGCTCACCTTCTTGGTAGGTGACTCCTCAGCAGAGTCATTCTCTTTGGTTAGGAGGAAATTTGCCATGTCCATCTGCATAGTGCTGCGGTTGGGAATGTAGCGATCACCCCCAGCCTTTGTTGGTGTGCTCTGGATTTTGGATCCAGATTTACCTGTGTTCACATGCATAAATATTATATTTATAAATCTAATAAATATAAATATTGTCTTACAGCTATTGAACAGCTTGTATTAGAGCTTTCAAGAGACAGCAAACCCAGCACTCTACCACATTGCACCGTGAGACATACTGCAGACAAGCAGAGCTCAAGATAAGTCCTACCATCCAGTCACAGTTAACTCATTTTTGTTCTGCCCTCCGCCCCTCATATAAATGCACTAAGCTCAGGTGAGGGAGGACCAAGAGACAACTCCTAAAAAAAAAACAATCCCAGAGTTCACAGATAAGGGGAGGATACAAAAATATTGTTACAACATGTAAAGCTGTCAGCAGACCGTTTTGCCCACACTTGTCTAAACACTTATCTGTGCCAGCAAGGCTCAGCTGGAGGATCATCCAGCCTCAGTGCACACAGCTCTGCCCTCCTCATACTGGAGAGAAGAAGATGGGTGACGCCAGGTAGCCCACCTCATCCTGCCTGACCAGAAACTGGCTAGGGCAGCCTGGCACGGAGCTCAAAGCACCACGGCTGCAGGCAAGCAACCAAGGAGACGCTCCCCCACCCGAGCTATCCTGTATCGCCGCCGCTCACCAGGAGTCCTGGATGGCGTCTTGCTGGAGCTGTGGGAGCGATTGAGCGGCTTCATGGGCGACACGATGGCGACGGACCCGGGGTCGCCGCTCTCCTTGGCCTTGCGCTGCCATCGCGCTGGCGGCGCATTGGGGATCGGCGTGTCCAGCTTGAGCAACCCGTGAAGATCCGTCTCGAACACGAACTGTGCCATGGCGAGCGCTGCGGGACAGCAGCGTCAGCGGGACTCACATCAGCCAGCCAAACTGCAGCCCTGTTCCACCAGGTCCACCCCCACAGCTGCAGCTGGGGGCCCTCTCCACCCCAGGAGACCCCCCCCGGGCCGCTCTTCAGGACCCTCTCCACCACCGCAGTACACCTCTCAGCTGCTCCTCAGGGCCCTGTCCACCACCGCAGTACACCTCCCAGCTGCTCCTCAGGGCCCTCTCCATCACAGGACACCCGCCCGTCAGGGTCCCCTTCACCGCAGCCTCCCACCCGCCACGGCCGCACCTCAGGTCCCCGCAGCACTCCCCAACCCCTCACCTCCGCTCTAAGACTGACGCTCGGGCAACGCCGCTCCCCGATGGCATTTAAACCTCACGCGGCCTCTCCTCCCATTGGCTGATTCAAACCCAACCGCTCCCCGCTGCCATGGCGACCACCGCGCGCCACAATGTGATTGGCTGATCCGCGGGACGGGGCGGGGCTCTCCCCTCCGAGCGACTACGGGTGCCGGGTGGGCAGTGCCGCGCGTCCTCCCCGTGGGCCCGGGCAGTGGACATCAACACCGGAGAGCGTGTGTGTGCGGGTCTCGTTTATGTCATGGCGGGGGCGCGACCCGGGGCGGCCCGCGGGGCTCCCAGCCGCTCATGAGCAGGTAGGACTGGTTGGCGATGTCGGTGCTGGGCTGCCGGTCCGCAGCGTGCTCCGGCGGCGGCGCTCCCGCCTCCCCCCGCGGGCCGGGCAGCACCTCCAGCAGGCAGGGCAGGACGGCCTCCTCCGGCGGCTGCTTGTAGAAGGCGTTGATCTGGGGGACACACAGAGGGGCGCGGTGGGCCTTGCCTGTGCGGCTGCCCCGCAGCGGTGCGCCCGGCCCCGGCCCCCTCACCTGCCCGTGCTTGCTGCTTTCATGGAGGAAACTGCCCAGTGCGCGGTGCAGGTCGGGGACTGGGGGCCAGAGTTTCTGCTTCATGTTGCTGAGTGTGGGGAACGGGGTGTTGAAGGTAACCCCCAGTGCTGGGGCGCCCTGGTGCTCCCCTGGTCTGGTGCTGGACCCCTCCCTCCCCCTGCCACAGACACAGCCTTTACCTGTAGAGGGAGGGGAAGGTGCACCGCAGGCCTAGGAGCACTCCTGTGAAGAGCAGCAGCACCAGTGTAACACTGGGGATGGTCCAGCCTGCACCGGAGGAATGCTGGCACTGTAGCCCTCCCTAGCCCTGCCACTGCTGAGTCCTTCCCAGCCCCGCCACCTTCATCTGGTGCTCCCTCTCCCATTTGCAGCACTCTCAGTTTCCTCTCAGCCTGTGGCTCTGATGGCTGCAGCCTCTGCTTCTGCCTTGCTCCTTACCTGCATCGACCACGGCATCAACCACGACAGGCTTGGACCAGGCGCTCCAGCTGCCCTGGTACCATGGCCCGCTGGGCTGGGCCCGCACCTGGGCACGGTACTGCGCGCCTGGCCGTAGGTCCAGGACTTCTTTCCTGACTGCCTGTGGGACCTGCAGGACCTGTGGGGCAGAGCTGAGCTGGAGACAACAGCTGCTGTGGGGTGGCCAAAGGGAAGCACTGGGGTGTGGGCCCATCCTGCCTGACTCCATGTGGCCCATGTGCCAGCAGCAGAGGTGGGCAGGGCTGCCTGGGGAGCCCTGGCCATGCCTTACCTTCCAGTCATGGCTGTTCTCCACAGCATAGCGGACCTGGTAGTCCAGCTGTTCTGCCAGCACCTCCAGGGGCGGTAGCCACTGCAGGCTTAGCCGGCCCTGTGACACTGTTGCCTGCACAATCTGGGGGGCTTCTGTGAGCACTGTTGGGGATGAGGATGTGTCACTGCGACTGAATGAGTCGTAGAATGCTGTGTTCCCCCCAAGCCAGGCAGTGGCAGGAGCCATGGTGGCAGTGGGACTCACCAGCCTGGTGCAGCCAGAAGGGCTCCTTGAAGTAGCTGAGTGTGGACAGTGGATGGGGCTGGGTGACATTCACCAGGACAGAGATGGCACTGTCAACCCTGGGCTGAAACGTGCAAGTGTGGGAGCCCAGTGCCCCCATGCCCACCTCCTTACACTGCTGCCATGCATCTTCCCTGTATGAAGAGCAGGGAGCTGATCAGCTCTTCTGTGATGGCACAACTCCTCTCACCCACTGCCAGCTCTGCACTGGGGACATCCTTGTCCCCACAGCCAGTGCTACCTGTAGTTGGAGAGGCAATGTGGTTTGGGAGTGGTGGTGGGGAGGTGGGAGGTCCATGGTGGCAGGGCACAGCACACAGTGGGATATGGGACTCTGGCCTGAGAACTGTGTCTGTGTCATGCCCCTTACCTTGTGCCAGCCCCGCTTGGAGGTTGCTGATAGAAGAGCTGATGGGAGCTGGGGGGCTCTGTTGGGTCCCAGCTCCACTCACAGCGCACATGCTGCAGGTCAGGGGTGCTGCAGCACAGCCCGATGTCTCCTGAGCAGACAGAGCCAGGGGAGGGAGGGGGCTGCTACCCCTTGGCCCCCCAAAACTCACGTGCTGCACCTCACCTGCCCCAGGCCCCCCAACCCTCACAGCCTCAGGCATGGGTGCCTCCCCGCTGTGCTTGCCAGCACTGCAGCAGTGGGGATGGCTGCTCACCAGAGGAGTGGGGTGTCTCTGCAGCCACTGCCTGTGACCAGGGTCCCCAGACGCCATCCATGGAGGTGCCATCAGGCTTGCTGCGCACCTGGATGTGGTACCTCACCCCTGGCCGCAGGTTCTGGAGAACCACCCAGGTGTTGGCCTGGACCAGCCCCTATGGGAGAGGGGCTGGGCTGAGGAGCAGCTGCCCTCCCCTGAATTCCCCTGCCCATCCGTGTCTCCTCTGTGTACCTGCCCCGCTCTTGGGGAGGCTGCAGCTACCCTGGTGATGGGTGCATGGATGCTGACAGCTGGGTCGGCGGAGGGGTCTCCAGGGTGCTGCCCTGCTGCGGTGCTGCAGGACATGTCTGAGGAGCTGGCAGGGCAGCACTGTACCTCATAGAGGAAGAAGTTGAGAAAGTCGGGGAGTGGCGGCTGCCATGACACGCAGAGCTGCCCTGCAATCCCAGCCCAGCGGGCTGTGATGTTCACTGGGGGGGCGATGAGACCTGTGGTGAACGTGCTGGGTGTTTGCCTTCCTGCAGCAGTCCCTGT
The DNA here is from genome assembly GCA_032466535.1 of Forpus xanthops. Classification (NCBI taxonomy): domain Eukaryota; kingdom Metazoa; phylum Chordata; class Aves; order Psittaciformes; family Psittacidae; genus Forpus; species Forpus xanthops. The sequence continues at coordinate 63,562 of JASSUY010031647.1, read as the reverse complement.
CTAGGCACCCCCAGTCCTGTGGAGGTTCCCCAAGGGCTGCATTCATGCCTGGCATGCAGGGTGCTGCCAGCCCAGGTGGTCAGAAGGGCAGGGGACCCAGGTCTTGGGACTGTCCTGCTGTCACAGGGACATTGCCCGGTGGGAGGGACTCACCCACCGCATCCACACTGAGGTCCCGCTGGTACTTGGTCTGGTTGTTGGTGGCATCCAGGACGCGGAGGTGGAGCTGGGTGAAGAGCCGCACATCCTGGCTGGGGAAGATGCAGACGTGCCGTGTCCTGCTGGCCCCATGGCGCCATGTGGAGACTGTGCATGCTGTGGGCATCTCTCTAAGGAACACAGAGCAGGGTCTTGCAGCACCCCATGCCTCCTGCCTGGGGCCAGGCTGGAGGAGAGGGGACCTGGGACACAGTGCCCTTCGGTGTCACCAGCACCTTCCCTGTACCCCATCCACTGCAAGGCACCATCCCCATGGTACTCAGGGACAGCCAAGGGATGTGCAGTGGCTGCTGTGTAAGCTCTCGTGGGCCCTCCAGCTTCTCTCCTTGCAGCTGGGAGCAAGTGGGATGGATGGAGAGCTGCAACACTACTGCTCTCTGTGTGTAAGGGGAAAACCAGGCTGTGTCCCCACCACCTCCTACCTGCTGTACCAGTAGTAGAAGTGGCACATCTGGCTCACTGCCTCCTCCTCCTCCTCATCATCATCATCCCAGAAGCAGATGAGGTCTTCAAAGGAGCGGGTGAAGCAGAGGATGTTCTCGGGCACCTCTGCCAGCAGCTCAGCATCTGGGAGGAGTGTCAGCAGGAGGGAACCCCATGGCACAAAACTGTCCCCATCCTACCTACATCCCCCTGCCCCATGCTTCACTGGCTGGCTGGTACCTGAGGTCAGTCTGTGAAGGCACCTGAGGTGACACGGACATGGCTGAGGCACAGCTTGGCACAGTGGGGAAGGATAGGGTGCATGCTGGCTGCTGGCTTGCACTGGGGTCCTGACTGGTTGCAGGGCTCCCAGTGGCCAGCCCCACTGCTCCCCCCTCCTCAGAACGCGGGGTCCTTTGGGATAAACAAACATCCCAAAATAGCTCTGTGGTTCTCAGGGGGCTCGGGGCCCAGCAATCGAGGGGAAGCACCCCTGCTCTGCTCATGCCGGAAGGTGCGAGGAAGTGAGATAAGGAGGAGCAGTGCCCCAGGAGAGGGAAAGAGCCTTGGGGCTGGCATGAGGATGTGTGGTCCTGAGCAGGGGGAATGTTGAAACCCCAGCCCCAGGACTGCTTGAGGGGCAGCAGGTTTCTTTGCCCCATTCAGCAGGCTGCTGTTCCTGTTGTTGGAGGGATAAACTAGAGCATCACACCCTGCACAATCTCCATCCCAAGCACTGGTGGCTTTGCTGCCCCATGTATGCCAGTCCCCATTGTCGGGGAAAAGAGGACAGTCCCCAAGATGCAGATGTGTGAAGCACAAGAGCAGCTTTGCTGCTCCCAGCATTGCTCCAGCACTCCTTTCTCCCCCACTGCCTCTGCCCTGGGACCTGCTCCAGCCCTCCTCCTCCTCCTGGGATGTGCTCCCTTCCCCAGGGGCTGCTCCACAACAAACCCTTGCCATTGCCTGGCTGTGTTCTATGTGCATCTGTCCTCTGCTACACACTCCCTGCCCTGCCAGTTGAGCCCACCCTGGGCAAAGAATAAGTGAGAATCCCCATGTCCTTATCACAATGGTGTCCCTCTGCTCTTCTGTACCTTCTCTTGCCCCGACCCCCAGCCATATTCCTCCTTTACCAGCCATGTTGCCTTCCTCCCCCAGCTCACATCCCATCCCCACAGGCCACAGCCCCTCATCTCCTCTTTTTGCACCCCACTGCTCCCACCCCAGCCTCATGCCAACCCTCTGACCCCCCAAGCTCCCAGCACCAGGGGTAGGGATGGCTTCCCATTAGCCTGGTGGCAAAGGGCATCAGTGGGAAGCCACACTGGTCTGAGGCTATCAGAGCATCTTTGCTTTGTTTCCTCGGGCAGTGGCCACACAGCTCTGCAGCCCTTGGGGCACAGCAGTGTCCCACAAGCTGAGGGCAGAGGGATGATGAACCCAACCCTAACCTTCCTTCCACTGCCCCTATGGGGGATGATTCGAAATGTGCTCCTGAGCCTGCTGTGGACAGAGACCTGGGGTAGGGCTGGAGAGATGAGCAGGAGATCGACAGGATTTGGTTCAGTGAATGCTTTTTATGGTGTTAAAGTGATAGAAAGGCTGAGGAGGGCTCAAGGGAAGTGTGGACAGGCCTTCAATGGGAAAAAAAAACATGAAGTGGCTCTGCCTGGTGCAGGGAGCCAGGCTGGGGCCAGTTATGGGCTGAGCTGAGGATGTCCATCAGAACAGTAATAACACAGTAGGGCTGGCACAGGAGCTTTGGGGTTAGCCTGGCTGGGCCACTGTGTTACCCACAGTGCAGAGCTGTGCTGTCAGATGTTAGCTTGAATTTGGCTCAGACCCTTCATACTGTTAGCTCCCAGAACTTTTGATGCATGGGGAGCTCCTCTGCTACCTGTGCAGGACTGGGAGCCACAGGCTGGCATCCCAGAGGGGAACCCAGGGGCTGCCAGGTCCTACATGCAGAGAGCAGGGATGTCCCTTTGCTCTGGGCACCCCAGGGTGTCCCATAGGTCAGAAGGGCTCTCCATTGCCCACCCTGAACACCCTCCAGGGATGCTCCCTCCCCAACTCCACAGATTTTGGCTGCCATGGGGTGTTTGCTTCCTGTACCCCTTGTGCCGTCTCATCTGTGGCCCATCCTTTGGGGAAGAAAATGGCCCCAAGGACCTACCTTGGGATGTCACTGGCTCAGTGGCCAACAGCGGGCTGTGGAAGCTGAGCAGAACAGCAGGGAGCAGAGGGAGCAGCTGGCCTCGGTGCAGGCAGGCTGCCATCCTGCAACCCATGTGCCGGGGCTGTGTGTGCCGCTCTTGGCCCTTCCCAGCACCCTGCTGGGAGCTGCTGCGACTCCTCCGGGTGATACCTTTATCTGGGAAGTGGTGGCTGTACAGCTCAGGAAGCCTGGCTGGAGGCTCCCCCTGCCCCATCACCAGCACTTCCCCATGCCCAAAACCACCATGCCATGGCCCCTCCACCACCAGCCGCAGTGTCGAGAGAGACTGCTCCTATGAGATAGGTGGCACGTCCTGCCCTTGTGGCTACCGGCACTCCGGGAGGCTGGGGTAGGAAGAAGAACATCCCCTGAGAAACCAGGGAGGCCCCTGTGTGGGGCAGGGCAAGACAGGGCAGAGCAGGCTGTTGGGGCTGCAAGGATGTGGAGTGGCTGCTCCAGCTCCATCCCACCCTGTGCTGCCTGACAGTGGTGTGCACTGGGTCCCACTTTCTTCTCTATCCAGCTGCTGGGCTTTGCCACCAAGGAGGCAAGAGCAGGTTTGAGCAGGACTGATGACACTGTCTCAGATGCTGTTCGCACTGGCAGTGGAGGAGGCGCAAAGGCAGTGGCACACAACAGGCTGCCCGCAGGGGCCTGTGCCCATCACTGTTTCAATGGAGACTTCAGAGGTGAAGCAGAGAGGCTGCTTACTGATTGCTGCAGTTGACACCAAAGAGCACTGGAGGCCAGAATGGGCAAGCAAAATGGTATTGACAGGGTTGAATCACCTTCTGAGGAAAAAAGACTCTTGCCTAGAAAGACAAATGCAAATGTCCCTGCCTTTGGCTGGGATTACAGCTTCCAGAGGACTGGCCCTTGCTCCTGCAGGTTGCAGAAGATGGCTTGGACAGGCAGCTGAATGGTGTGTCTGGGGTTTAGCAAGCTGAAGCCAACAGAGATGCAGCCTAAACACTGTTGCTGTCAACAACTAACAGCAGCAGTGCAAGATGAGGGACTGCAGGCTGGGGCAGGAGCTCCCATGGAGGGATCCTCAAGGGACCAGCATGCGAGAGAGAATCACCACTGCGGCACATGGTTGAGCGGGATGCTTGAACACCACAGTCCCTTTGTGAGGCACAGCAGGTTACTGGAGCTTAGGCGGTGCTGGACAGGCACCAGCTGGCCATGGTGGGCAGGGTGTGGAGCTGCACAATCTGCAGGGACTGCCCAGAGGAGCAGGGCCATCTCTGTGAGGAGCATCCAACCAGGGAGAAGCTGCAGGAAGGATTTTCAAGTGTGCAAGGGGCGGCTATGCAGAGGTAGGACACAATCTGTTCTCCATATCCCTGGGGACAGGACAGTCTTAAATTGCAGGGGCAGAGATCCCAGATGGATCTAAGATCTAAGAAAAACAATCCCATGGCATGATAAGACTTGGGGCTTGTCTGGGGGTGTTGGAGCATCCTTGGGGATAAGGAGAAGACCCCAACAGGGACAGGATCCTGAAGAGTGCCCACCACAGCAGCAGGCCACTGAGGCCATGCATGCTGTTCCCCAGTGCCACCAGGGGAGCAGAGCTGGGTCCTCACCCCCCCTTCTCTAGACCCCGTTGTCTGTTGCAATATGTTTATTGTCCATAAGGCAGAACTGGCACTTCCAAAGGGTTACTGCAGAGCTAGAGGCTGCACACAGCCAATGCTGTCCTTATGCCTGTACTCCATTCGGGGTGGTCCTGTCCCATGCCAGCAGGCAGTGATGTTCAAAGTCCCACTGGCACCACTTCAGGTCCAGAGCATGTGAAGAGCTGTAGGCCGGGCAGCTGCTAGGTCACTGCTTCCCCTCTTGTGCCAAAGCTTGAGCATTTTTGTCCGTGGATTAAGGCAGCAGTGCCCTGGCTTCTGAGAGATCCCCTCTCCTGCCTGGTCTGCTGCAAACACCCTGCTGCATGTCCTTGGGGCCATCCCAGCATGTCCCCCAGCAGCATGAGGCTCTGTTGGTGGCTGATGGCATGTCAGTGTGTCCAGCACATGCTGGGTGGGCAGTCAGGGAGGGGATGGCAAGGTCCTGCTGCAGCAAAGATGCTCTCAGCAAGGGGCAGTGGTGTTTGGATGCTTGGCCCTGGAGGAGGACGGGCAGCTCCTTGTTCCCATACACTGTCCCAGCAGCTGGGGCCAGTGAGGCCCCTCTCTGTGGTGCCAGGGCAGCGTCACGCCTCCTCAGCAGTGGCATCAATCCCCGCGTAGGTGAAGTTCTCAAACAGGGCCATGTTCACATAGGCCTGCAGGGGAACCTCAGTCAGGAGCCAGCTGGGACAGTGTCCTCATCTACCTCCCATCCCAGCTGGCATGCTCATCACCCCAAGCTGGCATGTTGTCATCCCCCCCAAGCCCAAGGAATGCTCCAGCATTAGGACAAGCCCTTTGCAGGGGGGTATCCCTCCTGCTAAGCTGTCACCACTCACCTTCCTGGCCTCCAGCATGCGGATGAGCTGCATGGAGATCTGAGCAAAGGGTGGACGCTCATAGGGGCGGTCACGCCAGCATTGCCGCATCAGCTCGTACCTGGTGGCAGAGAGCCAGTGGTGGCTCAGTGAGCAATGGAGGTGGAGAGGGCAGAAAAGCTATCTGTGGGAGGTGGGGGGAAGTAGGTGGGAAAATAAAGCCCAGGAAGGGTGTTCGGGATGTGGGACTCGAGGTCGTCCCCCAGCCACAATGCAGAGGAGAACAAGGCAGGAGCTACTGTAAGCTGGTGGGAGCCCCATGGGGCAGTGGGGTCGGGGGGACATGGAGTTCTGTGCACACTTACACCTCGTCATCGCAGTTGCGTGGTTTCTCCATGCGGTAGCCCTGGGGCAGCTTCTCGTAGAGCTCAGCACATGTCATCCCACAGTATGGCGTCCCTCCTGTGGCGAGAGACATACAACTGGCTGTGGTGAATGGTCCCTTGGGTGTCCCCTCTGGGGCTGAGGGAGGACCAGACCTGCAGGGGCCTGAGTGGAGGCAGGGGACACAGAAGAGCCTTACCTAAGCTGACGATCTCCCAGAGCAGGACACCAAATGACCACCTGAAAAGGCAGGAGCCAATGCTGTGATGGAGCCCCCCACCATGCTCCACTGATGGGCATAGGGAATCACCCTAAGCTCAGGGTGGAGTTAGCAGCCAGGGCTTGGGCTTAGTTGGCAGCTCCTCAGTGAAATGCCAGCATCACCTCCAGCCTTTGCAGCACCCAGAGCATTGCTGCACTGACCACCCTGGAGAGGGATGGAGATGGCCACAGCCATGCCTCAGCACCAGTGTCCCTGCATGCAGGACTTGACTTACACATCACTTTTGGTGGTGTACACGCTGTAGTTCAGAGACTCAATGGCCATCCAGCGAACTGGCAAGCGACCCTGGGGAAACAGAGGGAATGACCATCAGAGGAGGGGGGATGCCCTGTGGGTGGAGGACAGAGGTTACCCAGCCGATCCTGGCACGGTGGGTTGTTCCCACTGAAGGCAGGCCCCACAAAGATGCTTTGCTCCTGCCTCACCATTGTCTTCTTTACATAGACTTCCTCCCCTCTGGAGAGGCCGAAATCAGCAATCTTGGAGGCCAGGTTTTCTCCCACCAGGATATTCCTTGCTGCCAGGTCCCTGTGAATGAACTGAAAGGTGCCAGTAGTCAGCAGGAGCCGTATGCTCCCTCCTGCTGGCCCCAGGGGTTTCATACCCTGATAGGGAGTCCTCAGGCCCCAGAGAAAGGATGCTCCGATGGGCTTGCTGGGGATGTACCTGCTTCTCACTCAGGTACTGCATCCCCTTGGCCACATCTGAAGCAAACTGGAGGAGCTGCTGGGAGGTGAGGGTAGAGGCAGTGCCGTGCTCCTTGGCAAAGGCCGGGTCTGTCTCCAAGACTCTGCTTTTGCGGAGGAAGTCAAGGAGATTTCCATAGGGAGCATACTCAATGGCGATGTACAGGTACCCTGGGTGACAGGAGGAGGTTGGGCTCATGGAACTCATCTCAGCAAAGAGGAATACACAGCTGGGCAGGGCCCATAGGTCTGGGAAGAGGGGAGAAGGGGACACCTCTCACCCTTGTTCTCGCAGGCACCCAGCAAGTTGATGATGTTGGGGTGATGGCCCAGTTTGCACAGCACCTCCAGCTCCCCTGCAAAGTCACGATGGTCGTTCTCTGAAGCAAATTCTGGAAGCAAAGAAGGGATGGACATCTCAGTCCTACAACAAGGGCCCTTCCTTTGCATCTCTACTGATGACTCATGTCCCTCCACAGCCCCAGGCATGGCCCAGGATCCAGCTGCATCACAAAGCCCTGCCATGCTCACCTTTCAGCATCTTGATGGCTGCATTCATTTTCAGGCCATCCTTTTTGATCATGGCCCTGATGACCTGCCCGAAGTTGCCCTCCCCAATCATGTCCTCAAACTTGATATCTTCCCACTCCAGGATGGGGTAACTGAGGGGCTCGGGCTGTGGCTTGGGCCGGCGTGTCAGGGTCAGGGTCCCTGAGTTGAACTGCAGGATGGTCTCTTCCCCCTGGCAGATGGGAGCAGGTGAGGTTAGCAGCACCGGGCACCCCTCTGCCTGTGCGGCAGTCCCGGCAGGGCAGGTGTCCTGGGCAAGGGCAGGCTCCGCACCCTCTCCGTGTGGAAGTGAGATCTGGCTGCATCCGGACTGGAGGCTACAGAGCGTGACCTGGATCGGGCTGGGACGAGGGGAGCTGGGGACACGGTCCTGGTGGGGCAGGCAGCACTCACCGAGCCAGACTGGTATGTAAAGGTGCGGCGCCGGTGGAAAAAGTTCTTCTTGATGAGGAAAAGTGCCAGGAGGGCAAAGAGGATAGTGAGGCAGGTGACGGACACGGAACCGATGATAGCCAGGAGCAGCTGCTGGTCTATTCCTGCCTGCTCAGTGCTCTGGCTGCCCAGGCTGGGTGGCACGCTCAGTGCTCCTGCCAAAAGGAGGGATGAAGGGTCATGGTACATGGCTGAACACTGCGCAGGCCAAACACCCAGATGGCAGTCCTCTCCCTGGGACCACATGAAGACACCTCTACCATATCCCATGCTTCTGGTACCATAGTGGCAAGGGAACGAGAGTGTCACTGCCTTGGCCCTGCCACTGAACCTGCCGCTTTCTGAACCTCCAACCAGCTCTGAGTCCACCCACCAACTCCTCCCATGCCAGATCTGTCCTGCTTCTCTAGCGCATCATGCACTGTGTCACCCTCTGGTCAAGGCAGAGCCACTCTGTGGGTGCTGTGCTGTCACCATGCCACCCGTGCCCCATCAGGATTAGGAGGAACAGGATTTCTGAAGACACCCACAGGCATTCTGCTCTCAGGGTGCTGTTTCAGAGCCAATCTCCAAGGTGACCATGAGCACCCTGGTCACTCCTTTCTGACCCCGATGCTGAGCCCAAGCTCCAGCAGAGCTGTGAGCTCACTGCCTGCCGGTACACCCCTCTCACCATCCCCCAGGGTCTTGGCTTTCACAGGCTGGCTCCATTCCCCTGGGACATGGGAGTTGGCACGGACGCGAAACTGGTAACTGGTGCTGGCATTGAGGCCCCCGACAATCTTGGTTGTCTCTGCGCCGCTGTCGGTGTCGATCCACTGAGGCTCACTGGTGCCCCCCACCTGCTGCAGCTCCACAATGTACTTGGTGATGCCGCCGTTGGGGTACTCAGGGACCTGCCAGGAGAGCCTGACAGCGGTGTCAGACATGGACTCTGCTGAGAGTGACCGTGGAGAGGAGGGACCTGGAACAAGGCAAGGAGAATGTCAGTCCCAGAACAGGGCTCCTGGAGCTGCAGGGGCTGAATGATGCTGTGAGGACTGGACCTTGTGGATGTCAGTGGCAACCAAAGCTGTGCCAGGTCTGAGGGACCTCCGGAGATCTCTGATTCCTGCTTGGAGCAGGTGCAAGATGAGGTGGAGCTGCTTTTCAGGTACAACTGTGGGGCAGGAATGTACCCCAAGTGCTCCCAGCCTCAGACACTGGACTGTGAGGCGAGATGTCTGTGTGTTGGCTAGTGAGAGCCCTCAGGATATTTTATTTCTTCAACCCCCTCTCACACACTGTTCCCACCACCACCTCTGAGCCTTCTCCAGCCTGCCCACATCCCTAACCCCAAATCACACATGCACTGAGCAGAGAAAACCTCCCATCTTCCAAGCCTGATGCCCACCAGCCCTCCCAACATGTGCCAGTGGCAGTGAGCCTCATTGAAGGAATTATGCACTCTTTCCCCCTTGGCTGCCATAGGACGAGAGAGTTGGGGCTGTTCAGCCTGGAGAAGAGAGGGCTGTGTGGAGACCTCATAGCAGCCTTCCAGTATCTGAAGGGAGCCTTCATGAGGGACTGTACTGAGAGGACAAAGGGTAATGGGTTCAAACTTAAACAGGGAAACTTTAGATTGGATATAAGGAAGAAATTCTTTACTGTAAGGGTGGTGAGGCACTGGAATGGGTTGTCCAGGGAAGTTGT
>JASSUY010031647.1:43052-54112 GCA_032466535.1 Forpus xanthops | reverse complement strand
CCCAGAGCAGGGGGGTTGGAACTAGATGATCTTGAGGTCCTTTCCAACCCTAACTATTCTATGATTCTATGATTCTCCTCTTCCATCCACTCACAGTGACTGATATGAGAATGTCTTAAAAAGGTGTGTATTTGCTTTCCCTTAGGAAGTTGTACTAGAGATACTTATTTGGCCAAACTGAAACGCAAAAGCCTTATGTACATCCCATCAAAAATATCTATGAGATTAAAAACACAAAATCATCATGAAAGTTGATTAATATTATATCATTTTTCCCATAATTTTTATTTCAAAAAAGATTAGTCTGCTCTCAGCTTCTGGTATAATCTGTGTCTGGGGACTAAAGCATGAATGAATGAAGCACAGCAATATATTTCAATAAGCCATTCTTGTAAGAAACACTTTTGCTTTGAACAGAGATTAAAGTAGGGTGTTTAGCCTTTACGGAAACTATCTTATCTTGAAATGAACACAAACAAAAGGTCCTGAAGCTATCATTTCTTGTGACAAAGATAAGATGAGAAAGAGAAATAATAATCTGCTTGAAAAGCACGTGAAAAACAAGGTGGTTGGTGATAGCCAGCATGGCTTCACTAGGGGGAAATCCTGACTCTCCAGCTTGGTGGCCTTCTATGATAGGGCTACAGAACTGATGGACAGGGGTAGAACAACTGATGTCATCTACTTGGACTTGTGCAAAGCATTTGACACTGTCCCACACAACCTCCTTCTCTCTAAATTGGAGAGACATCAATTTGGTGGACACTCAGTGACTAAAGAACTGGCTGGATGGCCACACACAAAGAGTTGTGCTCAATGGCTCAATGTCCAGCTGGAGTTCAGTAACAGGTGGCGTCCCTCAGGGATCTGCGTTGGGATCGGTCTTGCTCAACACCTTTGTCAGTGACATGGACAGCATGATTGAATGAGCCCTCAGCAAGTTTCTCTGATGACACCAAGCTGTATAGTTCGGTTGATATGTTGGAGGGAAGGAATGCTGTCCAGAGGGGTCTCCACACGCTTGTGAGGTGGGCTGATGACAACCTCATAAACTTTAACTATGCCAAGTTCAAGGTCCTACAACTGGGTCAAAGCAATTCCAGGCACAGCTACAGGTTGGACAGAGATGAGATTGAGAGCAACCCTGCGGAGAAGGACTTGGGGGTGTTGGTCAATAAGAAAATGAACATAAGCCGGCAGTGTGCACTTGCAGCCTGGAAAGACAACCATATCCTGGGCTGCATCAAAATGAGTGTGACAAGCAGAATGAGGGAGGAGATCCTGCCCCTCTACTCACTCCTGAGACCTCATTTGGAGTACTGTGTGCAGTTTTGGTGTCCTAAGCATAAAAAGGATATGGAACTGTTGGAACAAGTCCAGAGGAGGGCCACAAGGACGTTCAGGGGACTGGAGCACCTCCCGTATAAAGATAGACTGACAGAGTTGGGGCTGTTCAGGCTGGAGAAGAGAAGGCTGAGTGGAGACCTCATAGCAGCCTTTCAATATCTGAAGGGGGGACTATAGGGATGCTGGGGAGGGACTGTTCATCAGGGTCTGTAGCAATAGGACAAGGGGTAATGGTTTCAAACTTAAACAGGGGAAGTTTAGATTGGGTATGAGGAAGAAATTCTTTACTGTAAGGTGGTGAGGCACTGCAATGGGTTACCCAAGGAAGTTGTGAATGCTCCATCGCTGGCGGTGCTCAAGGCTGGGCTGGGCAGAGTCTTCGGTGGCATTTTTTAGTGTGAGTTGTCCCTGCCCATGGCAGAGGTTGAAACTAGATGATCTTAAAGTCCTTTCCAACCCTAACTATTCTATGGTTCTATGATAATTCTATGAATGTGGAGTATGCACTTAGCCTAAACTGTTGGTAAAGCTGACAATAATAACTATTGAAGAAATATCTCACCAAACCTTAAGTATTTCAGTGCTGTGAATAGTTGCCAGCTTTTCAACTTGGTACCAGAAAAAAAAACACAGTAATCTTTCATTGAACACTACAGATTAATTCTGTCACACAAGTAGCATGACATGAAATCTAACAGTATTCCAAAGTGTGTCTGCTCTCCTAGGTCACCTCTGTAATAGGGAGGGTGGATGTCTATTTTCTTCTCTTCCTGCTATGATACCAAGCCCAGTAGGGGACTTTCAACATTTTAAAGGGAGGAAAGGATATCAAAAGCCAGTAGGAAAGCTATATGTGAAGTTCGTCCTTGGCAAATGCATCACAGGGGTACAGTCTAAGCAAGAAAACATTTATTTCATTGGAATCTGCACTGACTTAGATGGATTACATTAACTTCTACTGTAACTGCTATGCATTCTGTGGTGATTTTAATAGCCTCTTTTCATAGCCAAGTTCTCAGACATATTTAAACTTGGTATTAGTCACAAATGCAATGTTCAATTTACATTTGTAGTCACAAGGATCTGAAAAGGGAGGAATCCTAGCCATCAGAACCTTTAGAAGGGATATAATGTTCTATGAACATGTGAAAAGAGTACAGTACACAATAGAACAAGATGAGTTCTTTTATGTCTTCATGACAAATATATTCTTTTTTTGAGTTTAGAACTGGAAGCCCTGAACTCAGCCTTTTTTCAGTTAATTACAGAGTCTTAAATTCTCTTTTATTTTTCCTTTGCAAAATCAAGGTTATGTATAATTCCTAACAAATTTGGCAAATTACCTGCAAAGTTCATTAGAGATCAAACAGATCCAGAATTCATAGCAATATTTATATAATTGGAGAAGAATAATGTATTCGATGAAATAAAGTCTTCTACCAACACTACTTTGATCTGTCTGTATCTAGGACCACTCAGAGCAACTTTTCTTGAAAATTAGAAGTTAATTTTCTATTAAAGAATGAAATGATGTAGAAAACTATTAAAAATCTTTATAAAAGTATAGATCAGGTTACAAAAAAAGTCCTAAACAGATAAAAGTAAAAGATTAATGAAGAAGATTCTTCTGACATTTTATAGAACTTTATTTTACTTATCAAAATATGAAAGACAGTAAGAAAAGACTAGAAGATTCTACCATTCATTCTTGTTTACTCTCCTTCATTTAAAAAGATCTACTTGGAATAGCATGATTTTTTTTCAAGCTGTGCAATTGTTACATGATTTTTTTTATTATTTTATTTTTTGTAAACTGCAGCCTTTTATTGTCATCTCAGATGAGATCACAAATTCCTCAGCTCAGTCTATGAGCTTTTATAGGGCTCTATAATGGAGCAGTAGGTTGCCTATATTGGTCTCAACCTATATGCAATGTCATAGGAATACACATAGCAATTGGAGTCATAAATATAATGGAAGAGGCTTAAAATTCTTTTCTAAAATCTTGTTGGTTGGTTCCTTTAAGAAATTATTTTGAGATGCAAACACTGTTGCAGCAAAGTCAGAGATACAGAGCTCTCCAGCATAGTCTGGGGACTATTTTGTGACCCAGAAACCAAGTGTCACAGAACAGCCCAAATCCTTATAACTACACTTTCACCCACCACCACCAAACTATTTGAAACACCTGCTGATATAAGATGGTTCTCAAACTTGCTTGGCCGTTGCTTGGAAGGACTTAGGGGCACATCAGCAAAAAACTTGAGAAAGCTTGATAACAATTTTGAAGTACAAACCAGAGCCTTAGACTCCGCTTAATTTGTTAATACAATATATACTGAACACCTACCCCATCATCTCATGTTCTGACTTCTGAAAACAAAGCCATAAAGAAACACAAGGCTACTTTTGCCTTTCATGTGATGCAAAATTTATTGACCTGAAGAGAGTGTCTCAGAACATAGAGATAGTAAGTTGAAAAGCCAGGAAGCCAATGCCCTCAATGGGTCTTAGGAAGCTGAAATTTCTTGTGCTGTTGTCAGTAACACTTCCCACATACTGAGGGCTTTGTAGAGTCTTGGAGAGATTTGGTATGGAAGGAACTCTCCGTATGTTTACATACTGGCATCACTCAATACCTATCAGAACTAGAGCACTAATAGCCTTTTCTGGCTTTCTATAACCAAACATTTCTCAGTTCCCCTTATAGTTTGGTAGCAGCCCCTGAGCCCCAGTGAGCAGCATTCAGGTAGTTTCAGATATCTGAATAAAACCAGTGAATTTCAACCAACTACTATTTTTGTGGCAGTCATTAAATGTCATCTGTAAACAGTGTCCACTATCCCTGATTTTGCAGGTCATGTCTTAAATTCATACTGCATATTGATATTATATAAATAGTACAGGGAAACAAACCCATTTACCTATTCTGCTTCAGAAAAAAAAATTAAATAAATTCATAAAACCTTAAAATTTCACATCTACATAGTGCTTGCTATATAACGATGTCGAGGACTAAAACAGGCGTTTTCACCATTTGGCCTCAAATCATTTATGAAGGATGAAAATACCATCATTGCCACACTGGCCATGAACCTGAGGAGCAGGATAATAAAGTGATGTCTCCAGCATCTTTCCAGGAAAATTAATTGAAAGCCTTTGATTTTATACAAATAAGACTTTATGTACATATGGCAGGTGATAAAACAAGTGCCATAAAGCCTTTATGTTATTCATGTAAATGACAATCTTCATCTACAGACGCTGGAAAAGCTTGGTAGACCATCTACATGAAGAATTAAGACTGGACTCCTTAGGTAATGCTTGACTAGACCAAATTATGTCAATACTAGATACCTGTGCTGCTGAGCTTTCAGGAGAGATCCCCACCAGGTTGCAATCAGTCAGCAGAGTTGCTAAAACAAACTTTTCATGATCACAGTGAAAATTTGGAAGGCAGGAGACAGCATAACCTCCAGAAGTACAACATGCCACTTCCCTTCTTTGTGCCAGGATGTTGCACAGGTGCAGCTACAGCTACTGCCAGTTTCCCTAAGCTAAATCAAGGTTAATCCTAAATGTTGCTTCACAGTAGAGACTGCCAAAGCAAAACCACGGGGTTCAGATATAGCAGTGTGCTTGAGCCAATAGATTTTCTTTAAATACAGGTTCATATAAACAGAAGGGAAAGACAAAGGCAACAGAGCCAATAGATTTTCTTTTAATCGAGGCTCATATAAACAGAAGGGAAAGACAAAGGCACCAACCCCGTTCTGAAAATGTAAATATTTCAGAATATCTGTAACCATCAAGTCAATTTTTGAAGCATTAAACACACACTTTCTGACAGACTTTTTCTCATGATGCTATTTCCTCTTCATCACAATCCAGGACAATTCCTGGCCACATTATAAACAAGAGTTTTGAATACTATTCTGATGCAGCAAGTCTCAGTGGCATGTCTGAAGGATGCTGTATGTAATAAAAGGACAAAATGCCATAGGTAATTGTGAATATTTACAGGATTTTTTTTTATGAAGGAGAAGCAAGTGCTGCTCAGATAAGAGTTCCCATCACTTACTTACATACTAGACAGTCATATCTTACTACTGCTTGTGTTAGATATTAGAAAAAAGGAATGAGTTAACAAACTTGCTAATGACCTTCCTGCCTCCATCAGCAATTTAACTTCTGTATCCTGCCTTTCTTTCATTGTTGGAATATAACTGATATGACAAAGATAAGCCATCAACGTTCATCAAGACACAATTTGAAAGCGATCAAAACATCATTGATTCTGGTCCTTTCAGTCGTTCAGGCATGGTATCCTGTAAATCTTTCCAAAGGGGATACCTGTGCCCGTAAATTCCAGTGTTTCTGGCTTTTGTCAGCTTGAATGAAAATCACACATGCAAACAGCTGATCTTAAGGAAACAGTCATTATACCAGTACTGGAAGCTATCTCAAGGTAGGGATTTCACCTTCCTAGAATGACTCATCATCTGCTCTAATTAAATATTTCGTGGGTGGTTTGATTCACATTCAGTTGCCCGTTTACTCCAAGATAAAGAAGCACTTGGTTTTATACACATACTTTAAGAATTGTCTTCATTTGAACATGCAGAGCATGGGAAGAGGTGACCTTTCATACTGAAAAAGTTGTATTAGTAAACTGAAAAGCAGTTGAAAGCAAAGAAACAAAAATGCACCAAAGACATCTCTTCTGTTGACAGCTATAAAGCTTATGACTGCTATTCCAGCAGTTTTACTCCAGTGCCATTCTCTTATTGTGTCACATTTTAGCCACATGCTCAAATCCTGCTGAGGACCCCTCTTTCATCATAAGATTATCTATGTTCTAAAACGACAATAGAGAAAACCAGCAGACAATTCAATGGTTTGAGTGTTTTCATCACCCTAGGGAACATGTAAACAACACTGAGCTGTAGAAGCTATTTTGACACTGCAGGATGCTGGCAGAGGTGTGAAAAACAGCAGTGTCTCCCTGCCTCATTCCCTCTTGCAGTTAGGGGAGGAGCAGGAAGACAGCTGTTCTCCATCCAGGGGAGTCCTGAGACATTCCTGGGACTACACAGCCATATTTTTCCTCCCTGAGCATTACAGCAAGCTGTAAATGAGCTGAAATCAAAAAGTATCGCTGAAGACTAAATCTCTACCTGGAATATATCATTATGAAGCCTGTGATGATATTTCAGTTCTTTGATCTATGCGGAAATTATATAATCTTTAATGAAGAGACATACCAACTTCATTGAAGCATAATTTGTGCAGGAGTTAGTGAAGAAAAGTCTGATATTCATGAAAACAAATAACTACTTGGAACTTGGAAGCACTGGTTTAAGCATTCCAGTTTCAATCTCTAGGAGGAAAATGTTTTCAAGAGTTCTCCCAATAGCTTCACTTCTCTGAACTGACTGTATGACAAAATGACAGTAGCATTTTTTGCAAGTGAATACAGTTCACTTAGCAAAAGGAAGGTATATGATAGTCTTGTAACTTTGGCATCGATCTTCTTACTCCCATCTATCTTTACAACTGTGACAAAGTTCTACAGGCTTTAGTAAATTGTCCATAATAAATACACCATATTGGAAGCACTTATTCAGAAACAGGACTACTCAATCTTTTTTTTTTATTCAAAAGAAATCCAAATAAGCTTGCCATGTACCAAGGCATTGAATAGTACCAACAAAAGAGAAGCTGGTTATTTCTCAAGGAACATTAATTCCTCTGACTTTGGATAGACAGGCATTAACATTTCTTCTTCAGAAAAAAAAAACATTTAACTGGTAAAGAATTCTGTTGTGGGGCAAATCTGGGGTGACTGATTGTCTGTGCTGGAATAGAAGTTATACCTCCCACATCCTCCTCTCCCAGAATAGGTAGTACTGATAGTCACAATGGTAAGTGCTTCCATCCTGAGGCAAGTGAAATATCCATCTGGGAGCTGGATCTGACTTATACCTCATGTCCTGCTTTTCAAGTTGCTAAATGGGAGGGAAGATGTACTCAGGCGGCCAAGCTGCCCTCAACCAGCTGAGCACATTGTGCACTGCTCCCTCTGGTGCAAGCTGACGGATTCACCAGACTCTCCAGAAGAGATGGATGTGGGTCTCTCCTCTCAGGAATCTTTACTTCTTCAAACACAAGAAGATGTTCATGAGAGGTTGGTTAAGACTGGATGCTCTCTCTCTAAGCTCTTTAAACAAGAGTAATGGGAAAAGGACAAAATGTCAATAGGTATATGTAAGAACAGCTTAAACTGGACAAGGAACCTGATACTGGGAGATAGGGTGTCTAGAAGGAGGTCAAAGGATGAAGAAGAAGGAAGTGTGTCAGTCCCCAGAAAAGATGGGGAACAAACGATGGGAGCTGATGGTTTTAGCCATAACAAATTAATTGGCGTAACAATTTAATTGGTGTAACAGGATATGGCAGGATAACACACATCACTAATAAATCAGTATAAATGGACACAAATTAATGCAAAAGGCCTGTTCTGGAAAAACAGACAAGGCAATAAGGAAGAAATATTGGACATATTGAAACAAGAGTATCCAGGCTGCTTCTGCAGGTGTCAGTTATGAACCAGTACACCAGGCAGGGCAGAATCCTCCAGAGCACAAAATGCAGTGTCACCAGGGGGGTTTAGCTGATTAAATGCCAGATGGAAAAGGAACACAGCAGGACACAGTCCACCAGGGTCATGACATGCACCATGCGCTCGTTCTCCATGGAACCCAGTTAAAAATCCAACCAGGTCTGAATCCAGGGGATTTGCAGAAAATTCAACAGTAAAAGGACTGGGACTGCCTGTTCGTCTTGTGATTGAGTATTGAAT
The DNA here is from genome assembly GCA_032466535.1 of Forpus xanthops. Lineage (NCBI taxonomy): Eukaryota > Metazoa > Chordata > Aves > Psittaciformes > Psittacidae > Forpus > Forpus xanthops. The sequence goes on along the minus strand of JASSUY010031647.1, from coordinate 45,903 downwards.
ATTTTAACTGATTTTCATTTTTTTTCATAGGAATGTCAGATAATTCTTTAGACTTTCATCCTCTTATCTAATACCTTTCATGAAAATCTATCATATTGTAAAATGAGTATATGTGAATGAGGAAAGGAAATGAGAACAAAAAACGGAGTTTTGCTTAACAGAACGTAAAACTGATAATTATTGCTAATGTTCATTTACGATGCATATCACACTGAGCTGCCAAAGAAAGTTCTTGCTGCCCTGCAATGATAAAATGCTTTCCACCAAGATCTGAGTAATTTTCCTTGTCAAGGAAACAATCAGCACACTTTATTCCATAGACTGTTTCCACCATCTCTCATTCTTTTACAAGGGGCAGAATACACTCTCAACTTTCCCATAAATACCTGCTTAACATTTCTTTTAAATACCACACATTGTCACTGTGTGCAATTAACGATCTTTGGCTAAGTGAGGAACCTTATGCACATTTCAGACAGACTGGCAGGTGACAGATTTACTTCCCACATTCATACATTGTTATGAAGCACAACTCCCCCACTGAAGACTGACAGCTGCCTGCATTTACAAAGCCAAAGACCTGCTCAGACTGATTTGTTCCAATACACTAGACAAGATTGGGAAAATGTTCTTATTGATTCTTACACCCACACTGTAGGTGATAAAACTCGTTAGGGGATCGGGTTTTTCACGCCGGCATAGGCAGTTGTCTGATTTAACATCCAGAGTTCCAAGATTAATTCAATGTTATTTCTGTAGGGTGTTTTGCACTTTTCCCCTGCAAATGCATGACAAAATACCCTTTGCTACATATCAAGTCGCTTCCTAATCCTTCCTATCATTTGTGACAAAGAATTAAAGGCTTATTTTCATACACAGCAGAGTGTGTAAATAGGCTTTTGTAGTTCAATGGTTATTTTCAGCAGAGGTCAGTTCATCTAAAAGCCCTTCTTATAAACTGTGTACTTTCCCTGGCATATAAAGGCTTCCCAGATGATTGAGCTAACTGAGCTGGTGTGACATGTAGAAAGCACAATTTCATTCAACACTGCTGGGGGAATCCATGAAAGAAAGGGCTGCCCAATTAGACCTTGATCAAGGATTTTCAATCACTACCTTGTTTCTCACGATGTGATTTCCTCCTCCACACTGGATAGAATTATTAGGGGCTTCAAAGGAGATGAGAGGATCTTGCCTGGGGGAAGAAGAGGATGAAGTAGTTCACCCTCACTCGATAGTTACAGAATCTTTTTGAAATAAAATGAAGGTGATATTTAAAACATTGGATGTATCTGCTTGTCCAGTATATAGTTCTGGTCCTTACTTTGCCTGGCTGGTAATCACACTGAGTTAAAATCTCACCCTGAAAGTAGCCTTCTGGAAGCAAGTGGAAATATCCAGCAAGGAGTTACTCACTACCAGAAAAAGCACGTTTTGAAGAACATTTACATGTTTCTGACTTGTGACAATATCTTCTTTTTGTTGTCAACAACGACACTGGCGCAAGTTTTTGCAGGCAGAATGGACTGTCAGTCATCCCAAGGGGAGCACAATCCAGCATCATCTGATGTTTGATCTGTATTACAGAAGAAAAAAGAGGAGAGGGTTAGAGCTGCTTAAAAAGCTTCTCCTGCCAGTGGAGGAGGGATGCACCTTGAGACCTGCAATTGAGGGTCCAGACATCTGACATAAGGGTTGCCCTTAATCTACAAACCGTAGATAACTTCAAGTACCTTAAATGCAATCCAGTCCATTATGCTATATTTTAACAAGGGAAGATGCTAACTTTACTTCTTTTGAAGAAGTGTTGTGCACTGACTAAGGAAGAACTGAAGAATACTGGTAATTTAAGACCTTTAATGGGCAGACTGTGACTATGTTACACAAGATATAAAAGAGATTGAACAAAATGGTGAAAGACTGAGACATGGAAGCATATTTCTGTGTATTGTGAGCTGCTTACTAAAAGGCTATGGGGATAGTTTCTATCCAGATGCAAATCAACCAGCTTTAAATCCAAGAAATGAAGCTGTGAAGTGGCATACAATCTGCCTGTCTGTGCTCATATACATGGCAGGAATATTTTTGAGGGAAAATCCCAAGAATATCCAGTGGGATTTGCAATTTCTTGAGAAAACAGAACTGTTGAGGAAACAGGCCCACTCAGATCAGCTAATCTGTGCCCAGAATCTATTAGGCAACATCATTTCTTGTTTTGACAGAACTTGATTTCAATTAAATCATTAAATGAATGCAAAACCCTATGTTCCATTATCACTGAACAAATCCACAGCAAATATTTTTAATTGAATTATAAGGAGATTAAAATGCCATAGAGATAATACAATTATGCTTCAATGTTTGGCATGTGCACATGGGGATTTAAGAAAATGCTGAAAAAAAAACAGGCAGAAACCTGTTTGCTCTGAGATGAAAAGGAATCAGGGATCGGTCCTGTTCAACATCATTGTCAGTGACATGGACAGCAGGATTGAGTGCACCCTCAGCAAGTTTGCTGATGACACCAAGCTCTGTGGCCCGGTTGATACTCTGGACTGAAGGAATGCCATCCAGAGGGACCTTGATATGCTTGTGAGGTGGGCTGATGACAACCTGATGAACTTTAACTATGCCAAGTGCAAGGTCCTCTACATGGGTCAGAGCAATAAAAGGCACAGCTACAGGTTGGGCGGAGATATATTGAAAGCAGCCCTGAGGAGAAGGACTTCGGGGTGTTGATCGATGAGAGAATGAACATGAGCAGGCAGTGTGCACTTGCAGCCCAGAAAGCCAACCGTATCCTGGGCTGCATCAAAAGGAGTGTGACCAGCAGAATGAGGAAGGTGATCCT
>JASSUY010031647.1:12626-36270 GCA_032466535.1 Forpus xanthops | reverse complement strand
CGTCCGTGCCAACTCCCTCAAAACTCTCTGTATGTAAAAGTTCTCTAGTAACCTCCAAACATGGTCCTAAAGCCTTCAGCTCACTACAAATGTCAGACAATAGTCTGGATTGCTCACATGTCCACATTCTTCTAGGTACATTCCCACAATAAATATGCATAAATACACACACACTAAATTATATCTATATGTTAAATTATAATAAAGACTGAGGCAAGTACTCTTATAGCAATTTTCATATGACATTTGTGAGTGAATTTGGAGTGAAGAAACAGTGACACATGCTTTAGTACAAGATTCCAACCCTGGTTCTCATCCAGGATCTTTCTTTTTCAAGGGAAAGTGGGCAATTGGATATGGTCCAACACAAGGTATTGTATAGAGCATGGATTTGAAACTCCCTGTGGCCATTCAGTTAGGCAGAGGTGGAAAGTTGTTGCTTAAAAATGTTTGCCTATTTGTTTTGCAATAACAAATGAAAAACTCTCCCTTCCTTCCCCATCCCCAACACCAACATCGCCACCACCACCCCACTCCCCCCCCTCCATATTGGTATGGTTGAAGAATTTGCTTTCTCCCCAGCAAGGAACAAAACAATAATGGAAGCTGTTCAAACTAATGTTCAGAAAGAGGAAAAGAGAGCCAACAGATTATTAACTTCACAGCAGGGAAGACATTATTATAGTCAAAATACTTCAATACCCCTTTTCTTATGCAATTCATTAACAGACTTTCAGACATCTTTGTACTCAGAAGATGAGTGCACATATTTCTGCAGTGGTGTGTCTTTTGGGGAGTTGAGGCCAACAGTGCAAAGCCTTTTGTCCAATTATTTGTCTCTATGGCATTTTCATAAATGTCAGTGCTAGATGGGTATTAAAATCATCCATCTGTGCATGGTCTCCAAGCTTTGCTAAACAATAAAAGAAAGTTGTATCACTGCACTCTGGAAAAAAAGGGATTTTTTAAATCTTTGATATCTATCTAAGTATCTAAGATAACAAAATGATTACTTCAAACATGAAAATTATAAAAACTCTAGACCTGGGTCATTCCTTAAATAATGGTATAATTGCTTGCCTGACATTGTATAAACTGACTAAGAAGACATTTAGAACAGGTGGAGATTTTACCCACAAAAAGGTAATTAAAGTAACAAAGAAGTGAATTTTCAGTGAGTGTTCAGTACAACTAAGTCATTCTTCCTGCCACCTAGTACTCTGTACAAATATAGCACACGTAGTGCTCAGATGTTTTCTCTATTTTTGAGTCTTCCAAATAGGAGTTTCCTCCTAGAAACCAAGCCCAGTATATAATTTATAACATTCAATTTCAAAATCAAAAGGAAAAAAAAGGCATAAACAGAAAAAATAGACAAAAGTCTTTATCAGTTCAAAGCATGTAATTCCACACCAAGAATATTAGAAGACTCTATTTTAAAAGTCTTAATTTTATTTTAACAATATTATAGACCAAAAACTGCCAGTCACACAGATTTTTTTAAGAATGGAACTATGTACAGTATTATATTTAAACGATATGGCAGACTGATACTTGAGATACAATAATAAACTCATATTGGGTTTGTGGTTACGCACAAAGTTGAAATTCTTTGTTTTATATACTATCTCTGCAAATTTTTTTTAAACCTTTCAGGTTTAAATACAGAAAAAAATCTGCGATGATTTGGGCAAACTTCCTTTCAACAAGAATTTTGAGATTTCTGAGTTAAATCCAAAAGCTTAAACATCACAGGAAAGGTTTAGAGGCAAAGGTTAATTTCTGATGAGTAGAAATACTTTCTCTTAACCTTATTTGCCTTTTGACTCCTTCGATTTGTATATGATATGGTTAAATTGACTCAAGCAATAATTTCAAAGTCAAAAATTGAGATGTTCTATTCAACAAATGACTACTTGACATTCTCAGATTTCTTTTTTTTCACAGGCTTTTCTTGTGAAAATCTTTAATGAAATCAGGATTTCATTAAAGATTTCATTAATCACAATTTCATTAAACAAAAAACTTTTCAAGAAGCCCATTCAGTATTAGAAAACAAGCTTGTCAAATGTTTTTCATTTCTTACTGTAACCTATCACATATAAGCCTTTTGGTCTGCAGCCCATCTCTAATTTAAAACATCCTGTAACAAGTCTTTTCATGAGCTATAAAATTTAGCAGCTATCAAAATAACTATTCTCATAATAAAAGAGTGCTTATCAGCGTGCATATATCCACCATTACCTGTTCTTCACCCCAAAGGTCAATTTACTAGAAATATTAAATATTGCCCTCATTCACTTCTTTACTTGAATTGCAATACTTGCAGAGCAGCTGCTGTGTTAAGGGTACATTTAGACCTTCTTTCATACCAAAACAGGCTGAGGAGCCACATTCGGTGCTCCCTACAATCCTGTATTCTTGACTACAGCTAGGCTGATTCACACTTACGATTATTCTTACTTCCCATCTTTCCCTAGTTGCGATACATACCCTGCTGAACCCAAACCCATTAGCCAGCCCTGTCCCAAAACTGAGGTTTTTGGCCCTAGGATTGCCTGGTTTTTAGCCTGTTCTCTGATTTTTTCCATCTTGTGTAAGATGTTTCCCATTTGAGATTAAAGTCATGAAATGAGCAACAATTGTGCCATTTATTCTCTGACTCCAGAATCATGATCCTCATGTTTCAGAACAGCCATATATTGCCATCATTTTGTTCCCAAACATGGGATGTCTGTACTAAGTATCTGTCATCAGCTGCTGGCTGTATTGGGCACTTAGAGATGGAGGAGTCACAGGCAAGTAAGGTGGTTTCATGAGATAGACATTGTTTTGCCTGTCTGCCCATATCTTTTCCTGCTATGACTACATAGAAATCCAAAAGCAAAAACTGACAATTATTTGGCATCCGTTTCTCAGTTCCCTTGAGAAAAAAAAATGTAAATAGTCTCAGTTTCTAGAAATCTTTAGTGAAAATGCAGCGGGTCTTTGTAAGGCATTTTCCTAAAAGTGCTACCTGAACAATAAGCAAGTGTTTGGGAAACCACAAAAGCAGAAGATATACTCCAAAAAATATGTAAATAAGACACAATTCACCTTAGCAACAGCCAGATGCAGCCCCACAATTTCACACGCTGCCTGTTCTCTCTTGCAAAGAGGCTGCAAGGCTTCCTACCGAAGCAGTTATTTTACAGGAAGAAACAAAGTTCAGATTTCTCAAGCTCCATGCTCATTAATCTTTTCCCTTCCTCATTACTCATCTCTGGCTCTTCTGTGCAGGGAGACAAGAGACTTTCACATGACATGTGGCATAGGGAGCCACAGAATGAGCAGGGAAAGTGAAGTGTCCCCTTCTGCTCTGCATCACAATCTGCACAGGCATCAGGGACTTCATCCATGCAGTTACAGAGTACTGTAAAAACAAAATCTATTGTATAAGCCATCAGAAATAAGCCATCAGAACCATCTCAAAATTAGTCTCCAGCTATATGTAACGCTATGTGGGAAGAGATTCCCTCAGACATGGGAGCTCAGAGGGCTCTCACAGGCATCTGTTTCAGAGGTGTATGTGCTCACATTACATGAGAAGATTATGGCCATGTGGTTGCAACTCTCTCCCCTGCCATCAATCTCGGTTTGTGGCACACTTGATGTCAACAAGCAGATGCAAAAGAGCTCTAGAAAATGGGAGATTTCATTGCAGGGGATGAAATTATACAGCCTCAACCCTGTTAAATGCTTGATCTTGTTATAGTTTAGAAGCTTTAACAACTCATCATACTTAAGCCAGAATTCCTAGTCCCATTAATGTATTCACATACAGAATATGCTAAATTAATTTCAGATATTGTATCGAGTTTTCCCATATCTGTTCTATCAGGACTTTGCACAGGGCTATGTCACACTAATAGCCTAATCATCTGAGGAAAGCAGACTGAGCATCTGGGAAATAAAAACACTGGGGACAAAAATAATGCAGCAGCATGCATTCAGCTGAGAATGAGGAAGAATGCAAGATGATGTGGGGTAGAAATAAAGCAGTGGAAAAAGTAGTCTGAATGTTATAGGAAAATTATATCTAAATCAATACTTAAAGTACATTTGGCTTTTTTCAGTCTCATGGACTTCTTTTCTTACATTGACAAAATGCTTTGTTATTAAATGTACTGATAATCTGACACATACCAGCACACCCTTTCTCCCATGAGAGTGCCACCCTGCTGCAGAAGACTGAAGCAGACACACTCCATCACATTTAGATTGGGACACAGCAAACTAATTTTGCAAAGTTCAGAGGACTGGACTCTTTGGTACTCATTGTGCAAAAAGTGCAATGGATTGCAAAGTACAGACATTATGCAGACAAATTTATATTCATATTATTTTCATTTATATTATTGAAACAAATGGAAGTGTAACCCAACGTGTAAAACAGCAGTTATCACTGCATATAGAGACTGTCTTCAGTTGTTCACAGAGGCTTACAGGAGAAGATAAAAATCTACCAACTAATAACTATCATAACAATAAACAATAATTTCTAACAATGCTCAAGGCAAACTGGAGAGTGTATGGGCTTTCACTAACAAAGACACTTAGAAGCTAGTCACAACAAAAATGCAAACCTATGGGCTGAGTTCATATTTGCACTCAAGCTAGTGCAAATAGTAAGGGAGGAAGTAAATTTACATGCACACCGTATAAAATAAGAATGGTATTAAAAGCAAGGGATTTATAGAGAGTGGTTTAAAACCAGTTGGCCACTAAGTACCATACAGTACAGGAAGAACACCAGAAAAACATGAAGAAGAGTCATTGGGATATTACATTTTATACTCCTATTTTAATCATAATCGTGCAACAAAGGGCAGCTTAAAAAATAAAATAAATCTTAATATGGAAGTAAATTTAAGTGAATTTTTATGATTTACCAAAGGAGCTTCCAGGTGAAAAAGAACAAACTACCAGCCTCCTGTCAACTTTGAAACAGCCCTTCTTACTTCTGATATCAATCTCCATTATTATAATCACTGCTCTCCAAATCCACGTATTGAAACTGTTGTGATATACTTGTATTAGTTTCGTCTGACAACTCACTCTGCATTAAGCCATTTTTATGGGCTGATAAGTGATTGAAAATGGTAAAAAGTTATTTTCAGGTGGTTTACATTTTCAAAACTGACATGGATTATGAGGGATGTTGCACAGCAACAAACTGACACCACATTCCTGAGGGTTTGAGATTATGGATGGTATTTCCCCACGAGAACAAGTGAGAGATAAAGAAAATACAAAAGATTTTTAACCCAAAATTCAAGTAGAGCTAGTACAAGTGGGTCCACCAGCTCCTCCACTGCCAATGGGAAGGCTTCCAAAATCATGACTCAGGCTCTGTGAGTCAGGCCATCCTAAAAACAATGTTCCATGAGCAGCATTTTCATGTAACTAACGATCTTTGCTTCCTCTGGCTGGCTTTCTTTGTCCCCTGAACACCACCACAGAAATTCTGCCTCTACCCACATGTGTGACAGTACTTCACCTCCGCAGCATTGCTCCTGCTGGCCAGCCAGTGCCCCAGGGATGGCTGCCAGCTGGATGAGAATAACCAGAGCTTCAACAGCTGCCTCTATTATAATCTCACTCTTTGTTTTTAAGCAATGACCAGCCTACAAGAACTAGTGAAGACTTACATGTTGTACACATGGTTTGCAAACTTACACAAAATAAATAAACAGCCCCTTCTGCTTCCTTTACTTAAGAAACCAAGATAAGCCTGATAGAAGTGAAATTCCTTTTATTTTCCTCTCATTGAGTATATTCTGTTTCCTTTACAGGTTCTTCTCTTTTCACTAAGACAGCTAGAACAATGCTATCCTTTCTGCTAAAGATAAATTAGAATATTCACCTTTACATGCCTGCCACAAGGCAGAGCTTTAGCAAGCAGCACTAAGAAGCTGGTGTTACATTTGCACAGGCTGGCAATGCTGCTGTGCTGCAGAAACTTAGCTTATCTGCTGAAAAGTTCTTTCATGGAGGAACAGTGCTGTAGTGATGCCGGGGACTGTAAAGAGTATGAAACATAAGTGGATGATGCATGGAATGAGTTAGGGAGAAACCGAATATGCATTTGTGTAAGCAGTTGTAAAAGTAATTATTTTATGCAAATAAATACAAGCTATGCAGCAGAGGAAGAATGTAACAGAAATGGAGGAGGAGAAATGGAGTGAAAAGAATTCAAGCTAAAAAAAATGAGAAGCATGAAACAGAGCACAGAGATGGCAACCTTGACTATGCATGGCTCAACCTGGAAATAGCCTCTGCAACAGCAGCTGCCCTTGCAAGAGATCAGCTACACGTGGATGAAAGAAGAGTAACAGTGGTTGGAGCCTTTGGTACTTCCACTTACGTCATTACCCGCATGATAGATAACATTGGGAATGTGTGAAAGAGTGGCCTCACAAAACCAAAACTTGAGTATGGTCAACTGGAAGGTTGAAAACTGAAAACATGACCCTGCACTTACCTTTTCCTCTTGGTGGGTCACATCTGCCTTCATACTGCTGCACAGTGAATAATCTGGGGAAATGTGCACAGGGTGATTCAAATAATTTCTACTTGCATCTTCTGAAAGAACTTTATACACACACACACACACCCCCCGCAGTCCTTGCTCTCCAGATGACCAGTAACACCAGTTCTATGGGACAATCAGGAAAAAACAAGTTAGCTGGCAGCCTCAAAAGCAAAAAGTGCCCAGCAGAAGCTGGAACATCTGTACAACCTGAAACCACCACCAAGTCATTGTAAGAGACAAACCATGCTTCAAATCTGTCCTTCTGGCTGTAACATATTTGGTCTATTGTACATTGGACTTATGGAAGATAATCTATAGAAAAAAAATTTTGCAATACGTGGGTAGAAACAGATGGATTGCCATAGAGGCTATGGGGCTGGATTCTCAAAGTACTTCACACTAACCCTTTTAAATCCTTGGCTCATACATACTGGAATTATCAGTCTTGCTGGTGGAAGTTAGCCAGCATTTGTGTCCCCTGATGTATCTGCCTTTTTTTTTCCTCCTGTATTTTTCCTTAACATTCCTTTAAGAACTGAGGCAAATGAAGGAATCTGGACAAAGGTGAATGTTTTCAAGTGCAGCTGAACAGAAACACTGCTGCTGCAATCTTGCCGTGCTGTGTGTGGCAAACAGGCAATGTCCCTCTTTGTGTAAATCACTTCTCTCGTCTCTCGCTTCATTTCACATGTTTGGATTATGTTTTGTTAAAGCAATTTCTAGCAGTTTATGCAGACCTTGTAAAGCTGAGATTTAAAACTACATCATGTCATTGCTGTTAACAGAGCCTTTTGTCTCTGTATCTTCAAATAATGCTATAAACCAAAGGTGCCTCTTTATTCAAGACACGTTTCATAAGGATTAAAACACTGTTAGAAACAAAGATCACAAAACAGAGCAGCTCTAGGGAATTCCTTCACCATTGAATCCATCCCACAAGTAGTTAAGATTTGTCTGGATATTTTCGCCATTCCATTAAAAAAGTTGCTTTGTTCTGGATAATTATTACTAAAAAGATCCAAAGGCAATTCTACATAAGGAAGGGGACAAGACTGAGCACATCGACATTTGTTTCCCATTTCCACAATGAAATTGTCTGCCCTCACAGAACAAAAGTCTGGGCTACCAACAAGGTGCCTAAACTGATGGAGAGAAGGGACTGTGCTCACTTCTCTGGAGAGAGGAAGAAGCAGCAGCTCAGCACAGCAGCACATGATGTACCAACTAGGCCTGTGTGGGAGGTTGAACCTCGCTACACTGCATGTGTGGACAAGGGCTGAATTGTGCAGTGTTGCCCAACTTTGGAGAGAACCAACAGGCTGGACTAGACCAGGGCCACAAATACATCCTGGTCACAACAGACGCTGATTTTCATCAGCCTCATAAAGGCTGTAACATGACAAGGACCAGGAAATGCCCACATTCACAGATAAAGTTGGAACCAGCTGGCATTAGTCAGACTGCTGAGCCTGTGAACAAAGCAGCTCCCCTGCAAGGGGACATGGCATAGACAGATGCCTGTGGCAATGAACTAAGGTGGGATGTAATCAAATGAATGAAAAAGGGTTTGAAACAAACTGAAATGCAGACTTTTGTTATGATTGTGTATTCATTTCACAATAGGCTAAGACAGCTTGAATGAGGTACATTACTTCCACTCTTAATCAGAAAAAGGGTGAACTAATACATCTGTCCAGGAGGGGGAAAAAAAAGAATTTACACTGAGCTTTATTAGCCCTTAAAGTGGTGAGATACTGCAAAAATTTGAATGTATCTTGAGAAAAGATGGTAACATCACCTTGGCCAATATAGAATTAATAATGTAATTTACTGAAGACATAATACAGATCAAAACAAAAATTCATGATGTAGAAATGGAACAATTTTATGTAAGAATGAAACAAAACTGTATGTGACCATTCCAGAGAGTTATTAGAAAGAGAAATTGAACCCAACTTGAAAATGGCAAGTCATGCTGGATTTCAAGGAAACACAAGGTCACAGTAGGCCTGAATGTTGATTTTTACAGGCCATTCACTCTGAAGCTTTTCCCACATTGCACTAAATTGTATAATCAAGTGTTAGATAATGCCACAAAACCACTAAGCCTCAGGAAACCACTGATTATCACTGCCAGTGTCCACATCCCCAAACAAAGTAGACCTTTCATTACAGAGATTTGTATTAAACATGCAATTGTCTTCCTGTTGCAGTCTAAGAAGCATTTGCCCAGCCTGTGGGGAGTTGGCTGACCTTCTTTTTCTCCAGCTGCCAAACTGCATTAATGGATTAAAAAACATACACAGGAGACATTCCTAACAATATTTGTCAATATACAACAGCAGTCATACCACAGAGATGTTATGCAACTGAGAGTACAAGCCATGATACAATTTCCATATTAACAGAAAGCCAATTTACCTAAGTGCCATAGAAGCACAGAACAAAGTGAAAAAGCTTTGCTAGCTAATCTTGGTTATCCGCACTTTCTCTCCACCCTTCCTTTTGTTTACACCTCAGTCAAATTGACAGATTTCCTCCCTGCCCACACTAGCACAGCCAAACCTCCTCCGTAGCAGCTCTAACATTTGAACCTTTCTATAAATGCCAATGTGCACCCAGGCCCTCTGCTTCCACAGAGTCATCTGCTGCTTCCTATGGACAATTTATGACCAGCTACAGACTTGTTTTGCATGCTTCCTTGAGGGAGTTGGAGTAAATAAAGAGAAAAAAAGTCCATGCCTTTCATGAAATCCCTGGAGTAAGGTTTACCATAAACATCTTCTCATTTCTGATGCTTTCAGGTTAAATTGAATGAAGCACAACTACAGCCCAAATACTTCTCCCCTACAGTAACCCAGGAGACATGGTTTTGACAGGAGGATGACCCCATCTTCCTCCTAAACAGAGTGACCTTTAGACTTCATGATGGTCCATTGCCATTAATTGCCCTGTTACCTCCTCTACTGGGTGTGAAGGTCAAGAGACTGACAGTTTTCAGGCTCCATCAAAACTACTTCAAAGTCCCATTTGTGCATTCCTGTGAAAAATGCTCCAATGTTATCCTATGTATCTCTAGCTACCAAAGCTGGAGTGTCTTAAGATGATACTTCAGCATCCTGAGTCACAGAAATCCTATGGGAATTATTAGGAGTCTCTGACCACACCCAGCTCATAAAGGATAGTACTTATCCTAGCTGCACCTACTAAGTAGCAACTGTAGCTCAAGCAACAGTTGCTTTCACATGCTTTTATCTCTAATTGGATTCCTAAGAAGATCCCGATTCCAGTCTCAAATACAATATAAGCTGCCATGTTTTTGGGAAAAAAAAAAAAAAAAAACAAAACATTGAAGCTGCTGAGTAAAATGATTTTTGCAATTTGATAGAAAATTCTATAAGTGAGGTGCTTTGAAATCAAATCTTTCTAATTTCTCTTCCAGCACAGAGCCAGTAATGCCTAGCTTGCTTTCTGCACTGTGCAGGAGGGATCCAAAATTGCAAAGAGAAGGTATTAATGGTCTGCTAGGCCTAAGTAAGAGATATCCACATTATATTTAAGGCTTTCTTTTTTTACATTCATACATAGGTCAGTGTTAAGTCTACTGCCATGACAACATAATGTCAAGTGTTATTCTTTCTTCTTGCAACCACTGTAATCTTTTAACAAAACAAGGCTTTTAAGTCATTCTTCTCTTATGTTCATGTCTGTGTACTCTTGGAGACTTCCTTTGCACCCTCTTTTAACAATGACCCCATCAACAATGACACACGTTGAATAAGAATGCACAATGTTAAACTCACACAAATCTGAAAAAGATTACTTTTTAATTTATGTACGTCTTTAATATTGCATCTTTGCTGTTTCTCCCTGTGTTCTCCCCTGAAAGTGCCCTCATAAAGTGCTAATTTTTCACTGTGGATGTCACATACCACTGTAGCAATCACCATCCTCACTTGAAACTTCCTTTCTGACCCATGATTATGTTACTTTCAGAGTTCATTCCAATACTTCAGCCATGACCCTGATGAACTTAGTATGAGTGTGAAAGGGACACACAGCTTGTTTCATTATAAATTAGTAATTGCCAGGAGTCCCAGTTTGTTCCAGTTTTTCATGCTGAAAGTAAGCCTTGCAATAGCCTTCAGCACTAACAAAGCCTTTAAGGGATGACACTAGGAAAGTTTCTAAAGATGAGCAGTTCAATAAAGAGCAGAATTAATGAAACTCAAATTTCAGGTTTCTCAGCCTTTTCTCTCCACTGTGATTTCTGATGTCTGACAAAGGGTGAATCTCAGCCACTTTGTCTACACAGGCATCTGCCTCCTAAGCCTTGAAGGAATCTACAAGCTGAGAGGTTTCCACCATTCTGTTAAAGGCTGTTAAAACTGAGAAAGCTCAAAACTTGCCAAAGGGAGTTCAATGCAAGCACAGACACACACAGTAAGACTACACAGGTGTTATTTCCTTCAGAAATCAAGGTACAAAAAACAGGATATGAAATTAAAACATACCTTTGGGACAAAGTTGGGAAACAATAAGGAAAAACTCACCTTGGTCTTGGGAAAAGAAAGCATGACATTAAAAAAATCATGACCAGCCACAGTTCTGCTCCGAAGTAACTTTGGATGTGCCATGACAACCTGGTAAAAGAGAGGTAACTTCATCCATTGAAAACTGACATGCCTTAAATTGCACTTTGTCTTACAGCCTAGTAAACAGACTGTAGAATTTACAGTAGCCTTTGGGATTTATATTACTCAGAATGACTTTGTTCCATCCCATTTATTTTAGCTAAGTTTTGTAATCATGAAAGATCTTGAAAGCTACTAAGAAATGCAGGCATCACAGTATTTAATGTACTGCATGTGTGCTGTTACTGTATGTTTCATAGTAATAAAGGTAATGATAGCAAATGTATTTCGTAACCATGACAAGCACTCATGGAATGCAGAAACAAAAGGTAATACATTATCAGCAATGACAGACACAAATGTGCCATGTCCTACAATGATGTAAAGGGTCAGGCACTGACAGAGGTCACAAAAGTCCTTGTTGATTTTGTCAGTTTAGTAGCAGTTGATAAAGTAAATACAGAATTATTATGTAAATGCATATCTACCATGTGACGTCAAAATGCAACATTACATCTCTATTTCGGCCTTCATAGCAAATTAGATTTTCACTTTCTGAAGAAAATCATATTTTCACACACACACAAAAAAAAGTGAATGGCAAAAAAGATGCTTATTAATGATATATAGTTTTATAGAATGTGAATCAGGGCAATAATTCACCTTTCTTGCCATTATTTTTAGACATTACTCACTGCCACAAGGTTTTCATCCCTGTAAATTATATCCTCCCTAATCACTACATTGAATCACAGATCTTTCTGATTAGCTGCTTTTATTTAGCCACCCCATAATCATTTGATTCACTCCATGTGAGTAAAAAAACAGAGCTGTGATCCATCTGTTAAGTTATAGACCATAAGCCCCCATCTGTCATTCATGGACCAGTGGTAGCCCCTGGAGCACTCTCTGCCCATCTACAGAGAGTCGGCTGCTCTCCTGGTGCTGCTTTCTCCTCATCTCCAGCTGTTAAATCACATTAAAAGATGTGTAAAAAAAAAAAAAACAGAGAAAAAAAAATGAATAACACTATTTTACCATGTAAACAATAGTTTTCACTGCAAGACGTGTGTTATACAATTGGGAATGAGCAGGGAGGAACCTCAGAACCATGTGCTCTCAGCTGAAGCTTTGTGAATGCCAAGTTCCTGCCAATGGCTGCAGCTTGGGCTCCAGGCAGGGTGGCTGCAGGGTGCTCCTTCAGAAACTCAGGGTCCTCATTCATAAGTGCCAGCCCTGATAACAGTTTCACTGCTGATTGCCTTGACAGAAATATCCACCACTTTAGGTAAGAAAAAGCTGATTTCTCTGGATTAGGCTAGATCAGTTGCCCCCCCCCCAAGCTGTTCATCTGGTCTTGCCCCTGAAGCTCCAGGTTGGACCACAGCTGAGCAGTCTTGTGACTGCCCTTCAATCTCCACAGTTTACAGTCCGGAGTAGGAAACATAATTTTTATTTACTTCAGTCTGCTAAACTGCCATATTTCAGGAAGTGCTATAGATCCCACTCCTGGAGGTGATGAATTAGTGGGGCATTTCAGTCATCCCAGTTTACTCCAACCCCTCACTAAAGGCGACACTGCCCGCTCCCTACCCCTCATTACACCTGACAGCCCATGGTGGGGCAGCAGCAGCAGCGTTTCTGTGCCCTCCATCCTCCCACTCCCCCTACCCAAGGCTACCAATACTTAAAGCTGAACATGCTGTCCTACCACCTCACTCACAGCCCAGCATGTGAGTTAAAGTACCATCAGTTCTGGTCTGGTTTAAAATGGCTCAACCCTTTGCATCCCCAGACGCAAATGATGATCTGATGGGGTGAATTCTTCAGCTACCGTATCAAAATCTGATTTAGATGCTGAAACCTATAATACAATCCCAAACTGTCTCATAGATACTTGAAACTATCAAGCTGCTTTTCAGCTAGCACCCTCCAGATGTTGCACACAATATTACCATTGCAGATGAGAGTGAAAAATCAGGATGCAAGAAAGCATAACCAATCAATACTTAATTTCATGTAAGAGTACCTTAGGTGCAGCAGTGTCTCTGTTATTGGATTTTACTTATATGAACTCAGTAATAGTTCTCATTTTAATGTGTGACAAATACATCAAAGTAGTTCTCTACACCATACCACAGAAACAAAAGCAAGGCCCACATGGCAAATGATAAGATTTAGGTGTATTTGGAGTCAGTATATCATGTTTATTCTCATCTGCACTGGAGAAGTTGACACACATGGGTTACCCCCTGATATTCCTTCATCCACCTGAATCTGTTTAGTAAAACAAATCTATTTCCATGGCCAACAGCACACCAGAGTAGTATGACTGTTATCCATCATAAATTCAAACATCCCAGCACCAATTTACAGCTGGGTCTGGTGGGAGCACCCTTACAGACATAGCTGGAACAAAGCTTCGGTTCATATGTGGATTAATGGTGGATTAACACTAAAATGGCTTTGCAGCTCTGCTACCAGTTCTGGGAGCACCAATACGTCTAAAACTAGGCTGATGTGGGAATATTCTGACACAAAGTAAAATATCATCCCTTACTTAACTCTCCCCGAAAGTGCTACTTCAAACCTTAACTCTGCATTCTTGGAACACACATTCTTGGAACACACATATTTGGCAGTACTTACTGCCAAGTAAAACCAAATCTACTGCCTATAGCTGAATGACTCCATAAGTGAAGATAAACATGTTTGTAGGTGTCCATTGCAGTAGTTTCTTGGGGTCAGTTGTGCCAGGCTCGGTATTCTTAGGTCTCTTAAAACTCAGCATGTGTTTAAGCACTTTATACTGTTTAATTCTGGGTTTATGGGAGCCTAGAATACTCCACACACTAAATATGTTAAATAATAGACAGCCAGGGCCCTCAGTGTCTCTCAGTTATTCATTTGGAACAAAAGGTTGTGCTTTTCCTGGACTTTATGCTTTGCTAGGCTGGAATTAGCATTTTGCCAGCCCCTAAAGCCCAAATCTGAGCTCATCCAAACTTTGGTAAGGATGGATCTGGCTCTAAGCCCTGTATTTCAAGGCCATCTTTAACCTACTGTTAGCAAAGGGAGGTTTTTTAATGCTAATTCCTCACTTTCTCATAAACTAATGGAACAAAAAGGAGGAAAAACTATCTGGGTCCTAGGGATATTAGCATCCCTTTCTTTTGGAAAGACATAGATGATGAACCAATTGGGCTGTGAATGATAAACAACTGCTTTAAATAGATAAGAAGCAAATAGGCAAAGAGACAATAAGGTTATTAAAGGATAATACTGTGAAACTGAGTGACAGATGATTATCTGAACTTCATTTCATTTCAAATTTAGCATTTCTTTTATGTTCACTCCTATAATTTTTCTTTCCCATTTTGTTCACATTCACTTTCTGTAGGAAAAAAAGGGGATAACTTCAAAATACTGAATTTGTCATTTTCTAAAGCAAAAATTAAATGACTCACCAAAAACTTGTTACTATGGCACAAGTCTCCAGGGTCACATGCAAGGGATTTTGTGCAGACTGTACCTATTCTTGCTCTTCGGACAGAAGCCAGCACTGGCTGATGCAGCAGCTGATGCAGAGTTTGCTCTGCTCTCTGCTGCCCTGAACCATACACCTGCCTTGCCCCTGTAGAAGCTGTCTATTTTTAAACTGCTGACCTGCAGCTCAATAGCACTATCATACACTGCTCAATAGCACTATCATACACTGCTCCCAACACAGATGACATCGAACTTTCACCAAAATGCAAGCAGTTCTCCTCTTCATTTGGAGCTTCAAAACCCACCAGGTAGCTTCCATCCAAAAGTACAGATATTTCACCCTTTGGTCCAAATCTTACCACCTTCAGCAAAAAAGAAATTCTCATCCGCTCATCTTCTCCTCTATCCTCACCATACTCTATAATGTTTGACTATTCAGAGATGAGTAGATTACGTCCTCTTTGAATAAAGTATCAGCAAATTTCCTATGCATGGTCTCATTCAGTTGGCAGTTTTACAGCTGCCAATGCTACTGCAGATAGCACCCTTCTAAATAATGCCTGAAAATCATGTCATTTTACCCACAGTAAATAGCAAAGTTATGTATTTCTACTGGTTTGTACATGAATATGCCATTCTTGAATCCAAAAGGTTCACTAATTTGTTTTAAATATTTTTTAATCCCTGTTAGAAGGAAAGCATAAAAAGTCCTCCTTTTATTATAAATTAAGACCAACATCTGCAATAATATCTCCGGTTTTATGTGCATAGGGCGCACAAAGTGATATAATAAGCAGAACTATAGTGCTGATAATTTTCATCAAAAGAATAATTCAGTATGGAATGATACCAGCACTCCAGCTAATATTTCTTCATTGCTTTTAGGCTAAACATCAAAGAAATGTTGTGAACTGATTTTTCAGTATAGTTATTTAGGTTCCTTAGAAGCTTTTTATGACTTTTCGGATCAGACATTATATAGTAGGAAACATTGGGTAGAAATTGGTAAACGAAGTAGTCATTTCCCAGTGCCATAGAAAACAACTTTTCCTTTGCAGAAAAAAAACAGATTATTAATATCCCTTATGGAGATTCAATCAACTGGCTTCTAAAGAACTTCTGCAGGTTTTTATTGAAATTAGCCTAAAAACCTCAGTACCATCTTCTAGGTGTATTTGTTGGGTTATTTTTGGGGAGTGGGAATGAGGGCAGGAAGACTGTTGTGTTTCATGTATTCAGCAGAGATACTTTGCTAAACATTATGTGATTTATCTTTTAATTGTGTAACTGTTCTAAAACCCAATTAAATTTTACATGGCTGTAGAGGAACAGTCCCTGTTTGCAATGCCGAAGAATGTGAATAAAGCAGGAGAGAGAGCCGTTAGGGAACGTTGTTGCAAATCAGGGGAAATACACATAGCTTGCCATGTGTTTAACTCTGTGAATTTATGTAATAAATGAATTCCAACAAAATCACTGCTCTGCAGATAAGGAGATAATACAAACCCTTTGCAGTCATAAGTCACTCCATCCCAACACCTCTTGGGAGTAACATTTATAAGAAAACCCCTAGGCATTTATTTCACTGGAACAGCTTCACAGGGTTAGTTCATGGAAAATACAGAACAAGCTAAACATAACCTCAGTTGCCTTCTAAAAAGTGTAGTTGTGTTCTTTGAGGAACCTTTCTTATCGGCACCAAATTCCTTGGAAATAAGAGCCAGAGAAAAAGTTCCTCTGTCCTCAAAGTGAAACTGTAGATTAGAATTGAATCTGGATTTAAGCTAAATGGAATACCACCATGCCTTTTAGAACCATCACGTGGGTTGGGGCATCAAAGTAAAGCAGATGAGCTGCTTCAGCAGCAGCAAGATAAAATAATCTGCTGTGAAGAATATAGCAAACCTAAAAAAAAAAAAAAAGAAAATTGATGCACTGATGTGAACAGCTTGCTGTTCATTATCCTCTTGAGAAATACATTCAGAGCATCATACAGTCAGAGATACTGAAGTATCAGTAATGCTTTGATATGTCTCTACACTATACTGCTTAGGAAACAAGCACTGTTCTTGCTGCCAGTGAAGCCTGGAATTACATTTCTAATTATACATTTTACCTAACAGAGAAAAATAAGATGAAAGTTTATTGGTATCAAGCTTGTGCAGAACTAGTATCTAGCTTAAATCTAAATCACATAACTACGTAACATGCACTAGACTACTGTTTGTGCTATGGTGCTACATCTGCCCAATAAAGCTACAGTAATGCAAAGAAAACCAGTCCATCTGCTCTTTATACTTAATATAACAAAAAGGATAATCTGTAGTAGTGGATCTGCAGGTCTTTGCAAGAGATGACCCTGTGAATGTTAAAAAGTGACATAGTTTCCAAGGGAGCTGCTTGCATGAGAGAATTCCTCTGCTATGGGACACACAGAAACCAGTTTAGCTCAGGAGGTGCCTGCGCTGAAATAATTAAAGGATAAGTAAATATAAGAGGGAAGTATTACAAATGCTTGACCTGCTTTTGCACTTTCCTAGACAGTGATGTAACTGGGTACTTATGGATGTGGTGGGAAACTGGGTGTTGAACTAAATGGATCTCTGGTCTAAGCCAGTATCACACATTTTATCTGGATGAGAGAAGGAAAAGGGAAATTTTCAACAGAAAAAAAAACTATCACAAAATTAGCTTAGTTTATGACCATGAATTCTTGTGCTCCACTTCACCAAAGAGAAAATGCATCCAATTCCACCCAGACTTATGCACAAGTATTCAGGTTAAAGACACTTCTACTTCAGAAAACTGAGTTTTACAGCTACATCTTGTCTTCAGCTCCCACTGATTTCAAGGCTTCAGCAGAAATCCTGATGACAGGATGGATGGGTAGGAGGGCAATCAAGCTGTGTCCTATAAAAGCACTAGAATAAGCAAAACAATTTTTTCTAAATAAAAAATGTCACAAAATAGTAGTTATTTCATCAGGAATCTAGGAACCTGAGGTGTTTTCTGTCTACCATCCTTCAAAGAATATGCTGTGATCACACACAATAACAAGCCTAAGTTGGAGCCTAACTCCAAGACTGGTTCTTTATTGTCAAAGGGGCACCTGAGAAGCACACAGGGCTATGTATATCCCAGGCTATAAGACAGGTAAAACGCTCATATCAATGAAGTTCATATCCTGTGGGGGTTTTATTCCATACAAGGAAGTATTTACGAGTTTTCTGCACTTTTCATCTTTCAATAAATGCTATAAAGATTATTTTGTCTAATATTTAAGTACTAAAACTGTACTTAAGTTTAACTGTACTTCAGTTTGACAATTGGATAAAAGGATTGTGTGGCGTATGAGCTACTTGGAAGAAAAATCGTAAATTTTCCTGTTAACAAGATAGCCATCAGCTACCTGGGCATGGTGGAAGGGGGTGACTTTAGAAAGAGCTGTCAGTGGGATGGAGAGAAATAGTCATCATTAGCTTGTTATTAAAAAAAACTGCAAAAAGAGACCATCATGAGTCATTTTCTTTGGGGCCAATTTTTTCTTACTTTCAGTCATGTTGTACAGTACTGTGCTTCATTCTGCAACAATGCAATTCTTATCAGACATTATTCAGTGATAGGATATCTGCAGGTGGATTGTACAGTATAGGAGTGAATTTTGAAACCATCTTGGAATGAGGAAATGCATCATGGCATGAATTGAATCATAGTCCTGGGAACAGAGAGGGCTGATATTGCATTGCTATCTCTGCCCCTATGTCCTGGGTTCAGCAGTAACAGTCAATTTTTAACTTCTTAGTAGCTGGTGCATTGCTGTGGTTTTGACTTTCAGCCTGGGAACAGTGCTGATAACATTGCTGTTTTTAGTTGCTGCTCAGTAATGTTTAGTCTGACCAAAGACTTTCTGAGTCTCATGCTGTGTCAGGGAGGAGGGGAAGCCGGGAGGAAGCAGAGACAGAACACCTGACCCACACTGACCAAAGAGGTATTCCATACCACAGCACATCATGCCCACTATATAAACTGGGGGCAGGGACCCAGAAGAGCTAGATTACTGCTCGGGTCAGGCTGGATATCGGTTGGCAGGTGGTGAGCGGTTGTATTCTCTTCCCTTGTTATTTCTATTATTATTATTATTATTGGTGGTAGCAGCAGTGGTTTGTGTTATACCTTAGTTACTGGACTGCTCTTATCTCAGCCCGTGGGAGTTACATTCTTTCAATTCTCCACCCCATCCCTCCAAGAGCGGGGGGAGGAAAGGCAGGGGGAGTGAGTGAGCAGCTTCATGGTTCTGGGTTGACAGCTGGGCTTAAACCACGACACCCTGCCTTCTAAACTTTCAGATTATCATCTGATTTTGCACATGAATTAGATTGTCTGTCATGTAGAACAATCTCTCCTCCTGCCCTGAGAAAGAGGCTTTGACACACCTGATGTTAAAAAAAAAAACTAGGGGGAAGGGTGGGAAGCAAATCCCTTTTATGGAAAACTTGACATAAGAATTTTGCACTCCTAAGCATCTTGTGGGAGGAATAAAATATTGGTTATTCAGTTTAGCATGAAAGTTTGTTGGAGTTCCTGTTTATGCTAGACAGGGAGACTATTTCTACATTTCAATATTGTGATTCAATAGAAAATCACATAGCATTTACCGATCCAAAAAAGGTAGTTAACACTTGTCAGTGTGGCAAAAGAGTTATGTTAAAACTTATTTCCTTCTTTAAGATAAGAGCAGTGATAGAGATGAGTGCTGGAATGATGCACCCATTTCTGGGATCAATGCTCTCTAAAAGCATGAGGGAAATAGAGACTACAAGAACTATTTGAGAGTTGGAGAAAACATTTTATGGTGAGAAATCAGACAAGACAGATCTTAATAGCTCAAATGAAAAAGTACATTTAGAAAAGATCTGATTACAGTGCATAAATACTGCATTGGAAAGGAAATAACAGGTAGGAAAGGCCGTATAATCCTGCAGAAAAAGGACTGTAAGGATCTAGAGCTGAATTCTAAGCAAATCTAATTTAAATTAAAAATTAGGCATCACTGCTTAATTGTGGGGAAAGAGGTTAATTACTGAGAAAAGCTATGAAAAGAATCTGAGCATTCTCCACCTCTGGACACCCCTACAGCATCATGTTTCTTCTAAAGCCAAGATGTTGGCATTTTAAGAGGTAACTGGATGAAGCTGAATGACCTATGGTAACAAGAGGATAAGACGGGCCTTAACAGTCAGCTCTAGTCTTAAAATCAATAGAAAATTACATTAATCAAGGTTTAGAAAGCTGAAAAATGTGGTAAAGAACTACTCTGCAGACCTGATGGAATCCACTATCACCTAACGCAGGTGCTGCTACTGGTGTACCACAGTACTTAGGAGCAAAGTCAATATGCTGTAGTAATACAACTCAGAAAAAAGTAAGCAAAAATGCTTTGGTTCTCTTGGTGCTCGAAGAAAAAGTAAACAAGTTCTCAGATATTTTGCAGTGCTCAAAAAAGTTAAATAACTTGTATTTTAGAATTCTTTCAATGGATTGGTGAACGTGGGCTGACGGATCTTGATGGAATGATGCACACAGGAGTGAAAAATCACTATAAATAGAATCTGAATCTTTCTAAAACCCCAGGAATTGAAGCAGAGATAGATTTGACTATCTGTGACAAGATGTATCATGGAAAGTCATTTCACAAATCCCAGATTTAACACTTGATGTGTTTACACTTAAGTAATAAAGAGTGGCAGCAAATGGCAAGTGAAATGCGGGAAATGTAGATTGGTACTTATGTTACTTGATATCCAGATATTCTCCATTGTATTCTGCTTTCTTCATTTAAAACCACTACCTTAAATGCTGAAATACTGAAACTAACACTTTCAGTTTAAAGGAGCAGTCCTTAGCAGCTTTGTTGGTGAAGTGTCAACCATATAATGAACTGTCAACAATTTAATCAGACTTAACCAGTTTTTATCTTTATACATGTATCAGCAAAATTTCTACAATTTAAATGCTTTTGTTTTCAATGTTAAAATAGAAGAGTTCTTCTTTGGGCTGCTAACTGGCACATTAAGAGGAAATGGAAAGAGCTAAAAAGGCAGCTCAACTTTAACAAGACTCCTCTCAAGCAAAATTCAACGAAGTTGTGTCCCAACTTCATTTTAGCAACATAGTATCTGCATTATTTTAATGTAATTTGCTAAAGGAGAAATGGTTCAAGAAGGTACTTATTAGACCTTAGCATTGATTTATATGATGATTACCTGAAAATATTTTCCATACTTGAAATGTCATAATTGTGGCCTTTTTCGTTATTGTTAAAATGAATCCTTCCTGATGTCAGTCTTAAAAGGACACCAGGTGGCTTTCTTCTTTATTCTTTGATATTATTCCTTGTTAAATCTTATTTTTGCTCTTCATCACCTGAGAAAAAGGATGCCTTTGCTTTTTAGAGCAGCAGAGAGAGGGATGGACTTGAAAAAGAAACTAACCTTTCTATTTGGCATTTTGCATTTATTTGTCACCTACAAAGGCTCTGCCTCTTTTATTAAAAGAGGGTAATTCTTGAGTACATGGGATTCAAATAAAAACATAAGAACTTATTAACTGCTTCATTTCCTCCCTAAATATAAAAGTAATGTTAAATACCTTTACGTATAGTGAATAAATTGTGAAAAGTGAACATAGGTTGGACAAAAACTGAAAATTTAATTCATGAATTAGAGATACTAAAGATGGTCCTGAGCCATGGAACTCCTCAAAAGAAGAATAATGTCCATTCAAAATGCATTAATCTTTTGGCATTTCTGTACTTCCTTTGTGTCTGGAAACTGCTCTGCAGCGATCAACATCACTTGGCCATTGTACCCTTCTGAGTTTCCTACTAAGTTTTTTAGGGTATCCTCTGCCATTTCAGCACTCCAACTTAGACAGAATATTCCTTGGTGTTGGCACATTATTGCCTTGCTTCGCTTACCAGACTGAGTTGTGGCTTTTGTAACTTCGTCAGTGGCCCATTTACTCCAGCACTTTTGCACGCCTGCAGGGATGAGGAGTTGCTTGATGAAACAGGAAGGGTTATGTTGCAGACTTCCAGGACTGTATTTTGTTTAAAGATCTAACACGATGAATAATTCTTATCCCTTGAAAGTCACCTTTAAAATAAGAGTAATTAACATTTTTCCATCACTGAGATTTTTATTATTAGGTCAGTCTTACCAAGATAATGTGCTACCTTGCTTGCTACTGACTCATTTTGAGGTCAAGGTTAATTTCCAAAGGTTGGTTCCATATGGATTGATTTACCTTAGAGAAAATTGCTTTTCAGTTTAAGGAGTATATATAACAGACAATGATGTGTGATCTGAAATGGAGGAAAGCTGTTCTTTGTGCAAGTAATCCTGTCTTATCAAATCTGTCTTGCAATAAATCAAGATGGAGGGAGTGATGGATAAGAAATAATTTACTGCTAAGATAACCTAAGTCTGTGTGAGCCTTGCAAACCACAGCTCCAAATTATTTAGCATGGTTCATAGAGTTTGTCTTGGATTTGACAAATGTAGACATGTCTTAGGCAAAGCTCTTACTGATTTAACTGAAATCTGTAATCACATGCATTTATTCTTTACTTTGTCTGTTTGCATCCTGCTGCCTGTCTGCTGTTTCTGCTAAAAAGTTAAAAATTTGTGTTATGGAAAGTTGATATTTTCTGTCTCGTGACCTTGAATGGTAAAAGGCAACATTGTCAATGGAAATAAAATTTCATACCCATGATGCTACTGACAGCTTCTTAGACATAGCTCCGTTGTTTTCATAAACAACGCCTGTGACAGGCAGTTAACATTTTCCAATCATTATCTGTTGTTACCCACATTTTTAAAACTTGTTTACAGAACAGATTTGGAAACTTCAAGACATTGAATAAAGTTTTTCCCTATCTACCTGAAACATGAGGAGTCATCTGTAATCAAGCCTGCAAAGCTGCCGCCTGACAAAGTAAAACTCAAGAAACAGAAGGCTATAGATAGCTTTAAAATAAATGTAAATATGCATTTAAATATGAAGAATTGTTTCACTTGTTTACCCATATACATGTATTTACATGATAAGTATGCAACTGCAATTTAGCTGAATTAAAATTACAGGCAGAATCTATAGCACATAAATTTTGTCTACGAGACAATAGAAGTCCTTGAAATGTATGCACACCAACTCATATAGTTCCATTAACTGTGTTTGGACAGGACAAGAAATGGCCATCTATTCTATAACGCCTGAAATGCGACAATGTAAATGTTAAATGGGAAATGGCATTCAAGAGGACAAGAAAATGTGAATCACAAGGTCTTCCCACGTGCAGATCAGATTATGGTACAAACCTAAGATCACAAGGAAATGACAATTTTTTGCAAAGCTCACCTTTGAAAGGTTTAGTAATCTGAGGTTTAGGCCTTCAGGTGAGGATCACCTCCCCCATATTTTTCAGAGGAGATTAGAGAAAACTAACAAAATGAATTCAGAAAAGTTCAGTCTGTGGGAGAACATAAAAGTGAATAGTATATGGAAAATAATATAAATATAAATAGGCTGATCAAGATGGAGGCAATTCAGGTAACATGGTATCAGAAGGAAATTACATAGATGAGCAAAATATTCCCTAAAAATTCCTAGATAGTACTGCACTTGCAGGAATGACATTGATTACCTTGTTCAACACAAGCGCCTCAAGGGGCTTGGATGGGAAGCATAGGGATACAATAAAAAAAAAAAAAAAGGCAAAATTGTAAAAGAAATCAAATTTTTCTTGATTCTTTAATGATATGTTTGGCTTTGCCAATAGCAACATAATTAACAAGGTCTGTAAGGCCTATTTTCAGTATCACTTGGAATATTGTGTGCAGTTCTGGTGTCCTCAACATAAAAAGGACATGGAACTGTTGGAACAAGT